>WMED01005218.1:6929-19751 GCA_019650415.1 Pipa parva
TCATAGCCAGCAAGAATGCAGCTACAATTTAGAACCCAATTGTTTCCCTATAGAAGTAATAAGGTATAACCCCCTCCAGCTGGGCTTACCTAATTACTTCCACCGGAATATAATTGGGTTTAAAACCATAACCAAGCTTTGCACTTTTGCTGGTTATGGTTTACAGGGACATTCAATAGGATGTCCCTGAGTGCAGCAGACAGCTGTAACAACAGAATAATCACACAAATCCACACAATTATCTTTTCTCAGTAGCCTAGCCCCTTCATGTGAGTTTGTTCTGGTGCAGTGACTGTCTAAGAAGTTTAAGACTGAGGCATGGTCTATTGCTAAGGAATGCTTTTCACTGTAAGTGGGTTTAGAGCGGGGGGGGGGGGGGGGGGGGGGTTATACCTATTTACTTCCATAGGGAAATAATTAGGTTTTAATTTAAACTATAAACGCACTGTTGCTGGTTATGGTTTATATAGCTGGCTTAGTGTGGTACGATTTTTGCTAAATCATTGGAATCAATAACACCCGATAATTGTAATAATCCGATAATTGTAATAATCGTACTCAACTTTTCTCGATATCATCGCTCAACACTAATGGTTAGCCCGAGAAACATTGAGAACTTGTACTTTGACATGGCTTCACTGCAACACTTTATTTTCAAAGTTTATTATCAGCTGTGCTGATTAGAATATCTGCAGTCAGATATGACTATGATGACTATGACACATATGACTAATGTGTAAAATATAATTTTTCTAAGAGAGATTACAATAGGAATCCATAACTATATTATTAATTTAAATCATGTTGCATTGTAAATAGTAGTAGTTACAACCTGAAATCAAAATAAATGTAATTGTTCATATGCAAATATTGATCATGTTATTTAGTGTCTCTTTATAGTAAATCTAGCCAAGTCAATGACCTCGTTTCCATTTTACAATTCCAACAGAAGTCATACAGTTTATGAATTTATAAATTATATAAATAAAACAAATTTCTTTAACATTACCATAATTTATATGTTCCCTAAACAAGGTACATCCCAACCTCTTATGCTCTTTATATGCCAGACTGACTATTGCATCTTTCTTCTGCAACCACATTTTCAGAGGAAATGCCCACATCCACCTTTCTCCACATTGGCCTCCCATCAGTTATTAATTAAAGATTTAACTCTGTACACATATGCTAACTGCAGGCAGAACAGATTTCTGTTTACAAATAAATATATTTCATTTTAGAAAAAGAAATTCATAATCCCCAAAGTCTTTATAAAAATGAAATTAAACAATGCAATGTCTACAATTGTAAATCTTTTTTTCCAGACACTAGCGCAATAACTTCTTTTGGCAGGTATTGTGGGAAACTGCAAAAAAAAAAAAAAAAAAAGCTGAAAAAAAGGAAAACATTCATAGCAAGAAATTTGAATTCACACTTCTCTCCCAGGATGAATTCTACAGCTTTTTCCACATTCTAACCATGCTACCTTCCCATATCACAATATTTATATGGTCACATTTTAGGGAATTTTGGTAGTTTCAATCCCTTTCTGGTAGCTTTTAACTGATTACTGGATTTCCATGTCTAGAAGCTGTATGACTGATCATTTTTCCATATCACATTTGCCTTACCATCTCTACCTAAAATCCAGTCTACTTTTCTGCTTGCATCATATTTCAAAAAGTTTAGCAACAACTGTATCTATGCTTGATCTTTGTTTGTAAATTATTTTTAAATTAATAATATGGGAAAAACATTTTGAACATGAATATTTTTCAAAAACCAGTTAAGATCACTGTAATATAGCTTTGCTAAAAATTATCTCCATAGTAATGCATGTGTGCTTAAGTATCCTTTGTTTAACCCCTCATTACTTTGCAATAGAAGCTAAATTATGTCCCTTGTGATATTTTGAAACCAGCCTATAAATGTGAACCCCCGTTTGTCATGTGGTTTAGTTCCCATATAGCTGTGTGGTGACCTTAATCCATATGATTTTTAATAGTTATACCATAGGAAATTCTTGTACAGGGTATTGTATCTACCCAAACACTAGTTAATTATAATAGAAAGAGCTGCTTTTAGTACGATACAGGGGTAAAGTGCAGTTGGTATCCAAAGTGCTTGATGTAGGGAAAGCCGGCCTACCTAGTGTTGAGCATTTCCAGTAACAGGCCCAGCTGGAAGGTCACAGCTACTGCTGTAACTTCACAATATTTCTGCAATATCTGATATAAGGTGCCATATTTATAAGTACTCCTTTGTTGGAATTTTGTAATGTTTGTAATGCACAACTGCAAAATTACACTTTTTTTTTGTTTCAAGATTTTAGGAGAAACTTAGATGAAAGATAGCATTGAAGGGGGACATTTAGAAAGGTTTCAGCTGATTTATATGGTAACAACTTTCAATGTAAAAAATGTGTTTGAAAAAGTGGCTTTCAACATGTGATAAAAGATTTTTAAATAGGGGATACTAGCATAACAATTAAAAACCCTTTCTTCGATGCTGATTGGTAAAAAAAACTTTTCTACTATTTTAAATATGTCTCTATGCGCTATTATGGGTTAAAAACACAGTTACTCTTGACACATGTGTGTCATCATCGAAAACATCACTTATGACATCAATGACATCATCACTTATGACATTATATATTGACATCATCAATGACATCTCTTATGGCATCATCTATTAAATCATCACTGCTGACATCATCAATGATATAATCTATGACATCACTTATGACATCATTGATAGCATCATCACTTATGACATCATCTATGACATCACTTATGACATTTTCAATGACATCATCACTTATGACATAATCTGACATAACTTATGACATCATTGATGACATCATTTATGACATGATCACGTATTACATCAATTACATCATCACTTATGACATCAATGACATCATCACTTAAGAAATCATCAATGACATCATTTATGACATCACTTATGACATCATCACTTATGGTATTGTCAATGACATCACTTATGACATCATCAATGACATAATCACTTATAAAATCATCAATTACATCACTTATGACATCATCAATTACATCACTAATCACATTATCACTTATGACATGATTGATGACATCATCACTTATGACAATCTATAACAACATTAATGACATCATCACTTATGACATCATCTTTTATGCCTTCTGAACATTCTGCAACCTTTGCAAACATTCTGTATGCCTTCTGAAAATTCTGCAACCTTTGCAAACATTCCGTTTGCCTTCTGAACATTCCACAACCTTTGCGAACATTCCATATGACTTCTGAACATTCTTCAACCTTTGCGAACATTCTGTTTCAATTACATCACTTATGACATCATCAATGAAATTTCTTATGACATCATCATTATGACATCATCATTATGACCTCATCAATTTAATCACTTATCACATTATCACTTATGACATCATCAATGACATAATCACTAATGACTTCACTTATGACATCATCAATGACATCACTTATGACATGATTGATGACATCATCATGTATGACATAATCAATGATATAATCTATGACATCACTTATGACATAATCACTTATGACATCATCTATGACATTACTTATGGCATAATAACTGACATCATCACTTATGCCATCATCTATGAAAACACTTATGACATCATAACTTATGATATCAATGTCATCATCACTGATGACATCATTGATTACATCATTGTTAATGGCATCATATGTGACATCATTGATAAAATCAACACTTATGATATTATTGATGACATAATCACTTATGACCCATTCACTTATGACATCATCAATGACATCATATATGACATATTTTATGACATCAACGAATTGACATAATCAATGAAATCACTTTTAACACCATCAATGACACAATCACTTATGACATTATCAATGACATCACTTATGACATCATTGATTACATTGCTTATGACATCATTGATGATATCATAAATGAGATCACTTATGTCATCATCACTTATGACATCATCAATTATATCACTTATCACATTATCACTTATAACATCATAAGTGACATCATTTATGACATGATTGATGACATCATCACTTATACCATCATCAATGACATCACTTACAATATCATTACTTATGCCTTCCAAACATTCTGTAACCTTTGCAAACATTCCATATGCCTTCTGAACATTCTGCAACCTTTATGAACATTTTGCATGCCTTCTGAACATTCCGCAACCTTTGAAAACATTCTATATGCCTTCTGAACATTTCGTATGCATTCTGAACATTCCACAACCTTTGCAAACATCATCAATGACATAATCACTTATGCCATAATCAATAACATCGCTTATGACATCATCGATGATATCATTTATGACAACATCACTTATGTCATTGTCACTTATGACATCATCAATTACATCACTTATCACATTATCACTTATGACGTCATCAATTACAGAATCACTTAAGACTTAACTTATGTCATCATAAATGGCATCACTTATGATATCATTGATATCATCACTTATGGTATCATCTATGACATCACTTATGAAATCATCAATGACATCATCACTTATGAAATCATCTATGACATCACTTATGACAACATCTATGACACCACTTATGACATCATCACTTATGACATCATCAATTACATTACTTATCACATAATCACTTATGACATCATCAATGACATAATCACTTATTACATCATGTATGAAATCATCAATGACATCACTTATGACATAATTGATGGCATTATCACATATCACATCATCTATGACATCACTTATGACATCAACACCTATGACATCATTACTTATGTCTTCTGAACACTCTGCAACCTTTGCGAACATTCCATATGCCTTATAAACATTCTTCAACCTTTGGGAACATTCCGAATGCTTTTGGAACATTCTTCAACATTTACGAACATTCCGTATGCCTTCTGAACATTCCTCAACATTTGCGAACATTCCGTATGCCTTCTGAACATTCCACAACCTTCTGAACATTCCGCAACCTTTGTTAACAATCTGTATGCCTTGTGAACATTCCGTATGCCTTCTGAACATTCTGTATGCCTATTGAACATTCAACAAACTTTGCGAACACTCCGTATGCCTTTTGAACATTGTGCAACCTTTTTGAACATTCCGTATGCCTTCTGAACATTCTGCAAAATTTGTGAACATTCCGTATGCCATCTGAACATTCCGCAACCTTTGCAAACATTCTGTATGCCTTGTGAACATTTTGCAACCTTTGCAAACATTCTGTATGACTTTTGAACAATCTGCAACCTTTGCAAACATACTGTATCAATGACATCACTTATGACTTCATCAGTGACATAATCACTTATGACATCATTGATGACATCGCTTATGACATCATTTCAAACATCATTGATGACATCACTTATGACATCATCAATCATATAATTGATGACATCATCACTTATGTCATCATCACTTATGACATCAGCAATTACATCACTTTTCACATTATGACTTATGATATCATCAATGACATAATCACTTATGACATCATCAATGGCATCACTTATGACATGATTGATATATTCAATTATGACATCATCAATGACATCACTTATGACATAATCAATTACATAATCTTTTATGACATTATCATTGCATCGCTTATTATATCATTGATTATATCATTGATGACATAATCACTTATGTCATCATCACTTATGACATCCTCAATTACAGAATCACTTATGATATCATCAATGGCATCACTTATGACATCATTACTTATGACATCATCACTTATGACTTCTGATCATTCCGCAACCTTTGAAAACATTCCGTATGAATTCTGAATATTCTTCAACCTTTGTGAACATTCCATACGCCTTCTGAACACTCCGTATGCCTTCTGAACATTCCACAACATTTACAAACATTCCATATACCTTCTGAACATTCCGCAACCTTTGCGAACATTCTGTATGCCTTCTGAACATTCCGCAACCTTTCCAAACATTCCGTATGCCTTCTAAACATTCTGTATGCCTTCTGAACATTCTGCAAATTTTGCGAATATTCCGTATGCCTTTAGAACATTCCGCAACATTTGCAAACATTCTGTATTCCTTTTGAACATTCTGCAACTTTTGTGAACATTCCGTATGCCTTCTGATTATACCACAACCTTTTTGAACATTCCATATTTCTTCTGAACATTCCGCAAACTTTGCAAACATTCCATACGCTCTCTGAACATTCCACAACCTTTGTGAACATTCAGTAAGCCTTCTGAATATTCCATATGCCTTCTGAACATGCCACAGACTTTTGAACATTCCATATGCCTTCTGAACATTCTGCAACCTTTTTTAACATTCCGTATGCTTTCTAAATATTCTGCAACCTTTGCGAACATTCCGTATGCCTTCTGAACATTCTGCAACCATTGCAAACATTTCGTATGCCTTCTAAACATTAAACAACCTTTGCAAACATTCTGTATCAATGACAATCACTTATGACATCATCAATGACATAATAACTTATGACATCATCAATGACATCACTTATGACATCATTGATGACATCGCTTATGACATAATCGATGATATTATTGATGACATCACTTTTTAATCATCACTTATGAAATTATCACTTATGACATCATCAATGACATAATAACTTATAACTTCACTTTTGACATCTTCAATGACATCACTTATGACATGATTGATGACATCATCACATATGACATAATCAATTATATCATCTGTGACATCACTTATGGCATCATCAATGACACCACTTATGACAGAATCACTTATGACATCACTTATGACATCATGTATGACATCACAAAATCTACAAAAGAAGTGCACCGAATGCAATCTATAGTTCTTTATCCAAGTGATTAAATAGAAAGTAGAAATCCAAAAAATCCAAAAAACAGATTAGTTAGTGACTTGAATGGGAAACAGGTGAAAAAAAGTACTCTGTGCAATAACACCTCAAAGTGTTTACACACGTCTGGTTAAAGTTTAAGCTTACCAGAAATAATAGATAAACAGGGACATCAGTCTGCATCAAACTAGATAAAATTTCATCCAGAGACCACTCTGACTACCTTCTCACATCAGACTGTATAAGCCAGGAAATTCATGCTCACCCAGTTTTAAAACAGATTTTATTTGAAAACATCCAATTAAAAAATAAATATAAATATACAGCTCACAAAGATAAAAAAAATATATAAAAATAAAAAAGAGCCAGCTTGATTTTAGATATCTTCAAGCTTAATCCAAACAAATAATTAACATATAAGCAAGTATGACATCATCAATTAAATCACTTATGACATCATTACTTATGACATCATCACTTATACCTTCTGAACATTCCAAAACCTTTGCAAACATTCCGTATGACTTCTGAAAATTCTGCAACCTCTGCAAACATTCCGTATGCCTTCTGAACATTCCAGAACCTTTGTGAATATTCTGTATGATTTCTGAACATTCCACAACCTTTTTGAACGCTCCATATGCCTTTTCAACATTCCACAACCTTTGCAAAAGATCCATATGCCTTCTGAACATTCCTCAACATTTGCGAACATTCCGTATGCCTTTTGAACATTCCGTATGCCTTCTGAACATTCTGCAAACTTTACGAACATTCTGTATGCCTTCTGAACATTCCGCAATCTTTGCAAACATTCCGTATGCCTACTGAACATTCCGCAACCTTTGCAAACATTCCGTATATCTTCTGAACATTCCACAATATTTGCAAACATTCCGTATGTCTTCTGAACATTCCACAACCTTTGCGAACATTCCAAATGCCTTCTGAACATTCCACAACTTTTGCGAACATTCCATATAAATAACATCACTTATGAAATCATCAATGACATCACTTATGACATCATCAATGATATCACTTATGACATCATTGATGCCATTGCTTATGACATCATCGATGAAATCATTATTTTTTAATCATCACTTATGACATCATCAATTACATCACTTATCATATTATCACTTATGACATCATCAATGACATAATCACTTATGAAATCACTTATGATATCATCAATGACATCACTTATGACATGATTGATGACATCACATATGACATCATCAATTATATCATCTATGACATCACTTATGACATCATCAATGACATCCTTTATGACATCATTGATAATATCATCACTTATGACATCATCAATTACATCACTTATCACATCATCACTTATGAAATCATCTATGACATCATTGATAACACCATCACTTATGACATCATCTATGACATCACTTATGACATAATCTAACAAAACAATTATGACATCATCACTTATGACATCATTAATCACATCATTTATGACATCAACGATTACATAATCACATATGACATCACGTATGACATCATAAATGACATCATGCATGTCATGATTGATGACATCATCACTTATGACATCAACAATGACATCAGTTATGACATCATTACTTAAGATATCATCACTTATGCCTATTAAACATTCCACAAACTTTGCAAACATTCTGTATACCTTCTGAACATTCCGCAACCTTTGTGATCCTTCAGTATGCCTTCTGAACATTCAGTGCCCCTTCTGAACATTCTGCAACCTTTGCAAACATTCCATATGCCTTCTGATCATTCTGCAGACTTTTGAACATTCCATATTCCTTCTGAATATTCTGCAATCTTTGCGAACATTCCGTATGCCTTCTGAACATTCCGCAACCTTTGTGAACATTCCGTATGACTTGTGTACATTCTGCAACCTTTGTGAACATTCTGTATTCCTTCTGAACATTACACAACCTTTTTGAACATTCCATATGCCTTTTCAACATTCCACAACCTTTGCAAACATTCCATATGCCTTTTGAACATTCTGCAACCGTTGCAAACATAACGTATTCCTTCTGAACATTCAGCAACCTTTGCGAACATTCTGTATGCCTTCTAAACATTCCGCAACCTTTGCGAAAATTCTGTATGCCTTCTGAACATTCTGCAACCTTTGAAAACATTCTGTACGCCTTCTGAACATGCCATATGCCTTCTGAAAATTCTGCAACATTTGCAAACATTCCATATGCCTTCTGAACATTCCTCAACATTTGCAAACATTCTGTATGCCTTCTGAACATTTCACAACCTTTGCAAATATTTTGTACACCTTCTGAACATTCCGTATGACTTCTGAACATTCCATTTGCTTTCTGAACATTCCGCAACCTTTGCGAACATTCTGTATGCCTTCTGAATATTGTGCAATCTTTGTGAACATTCAGTATGTCTTCTGAACATTCCATATGCCTTCTGAACATTCCGCAACCTTTGTGAACATTCTGTATTCCTTCTGAACATTCCACAATATTTGCAAACATTCCGTATGCCTCCTGAACTTTCCACAATATTTGCAAACATTCCGCATGCCTTCTTAACATTCCTCAACCTTTGCGAACATTCCGTATGTCTCCTGAACATTCCACAATATTTGCAAACATTTCATATGCCTCCTGAACTTTCCACAATATTTGCAAACATTCCGTATGCCTTGTGAACATTCCGCAACCTTTGAAAACATTCCGTATACTTTCTGAACATTCCGCAACTGTTGCGAACATTCTGTATACGTTCTGAACATTCTGCAACTGTTGTGAACATTCAGTATGCCTTCGGAACATTCCGTATCCCTTGTGAACATTCTGCAACCTTTGCGAACATTCTTTTTACTTTCTGAACAATCTGCAGACTTTTGAACATTCTGTATGCCTTCTGAACATTCCACAACCTTTCTGAACATTCTGTATGCCTTCTTAACATTCCACAATATTTGCAAACATTCCGTATGCCTTGTTAACATTCTGCAACCTTTACGAAAATTCCATATGCCGTCTTAATATTCTGCAACAATTGTGAACATTCCATATGCCTCCTGAACATTCTACAATATTTGAAAATATCCCGTATGCCTTATGAACATTCCCCAACCTTTGAGAACATTCCGAATGCCTTCTGAACATTCCACAATCGTTGTGAACATGACGTAAGTCTTCTGAATATTCTGCAATCGTTGTGAACATTCCGACATCATTTATGACATAATCAATGACATAATCACTTATGACATCATCAATGACATTGCTTATGACATCATCAATGATATAATTGATGACATAATCACTTAACATTCTGAAACCGTTGCAAACATTCCATATGCCATCTGAACATTCTGCAACATTTGAGAAGATTCCGTATGCCTTCAGAACATTCTGCAACCCTTGCAAACATTCCGTATGCCTTTTGAAACTTCCACAACCTTTGTGAACATTCCGTATACCTTCTGAAGATTCTGCAACCTTTTCTAATATTCCACAAACTTTTCGAGCATTCCATATGCCTTCTGAACATTCCACAAGCTTTGCAAACATTCCATATACCTTCTGAACATTCGGCAGACATTCGAACATTCCTTATGTCTTCTGAAATTTACACAACCTTTGCAAACATTCCATATGCCTTCAGAAAATTCCGCAGACTTTTGAACAATCCGTATGCCTTCTGAACATTTTGCAACCTTTGTGAACATTCATTATGCCTTCTGAACATTCCGTATGCCTTCTAAACATTCTGCAACCTTTACAAATATTCTGTATACCTTCTGAAAAATTTGCAGATTTTCGAACATTCCGTATGACTTCTAAACATTCTGCAACCTTTGCAAACATTCCATATGCCTCCTGAACATTGCACAATATTTGCAAACATTCCGTATGCCTTCTGAACATTCCGCATCTTTTGCGAACATTCAAAATGTGTTCAAAACATTCCGCAACCTTTGAAAACATTCTGTATGTCTTCTGAACATTCTGCAACCATTGCGAACATTCCATATGTCTTCTGAACATTCTGCAACATTTGCGAACATTCTGTATGCCTTCTGAACATTATGCAACCTTTGCAAACATTCTGTATTCCTTCTGATCATTCCACAACTTTTGCAAAATTTCTGTATGCCTTCTGAACATTCTGAAACTTTTGTGAACATTCTGTATCAATGACATCACTTATGACATCATCAATGACATAATCACTTATGACATCATCAGTGACATTGCTTATGACATCATCGATGATATAATTGAAGAAAATTATCACTTATGTCATTGTCACTTATGACATCATCAATTACATCAATTATGACATAATTGATGACATCAGCACTTATGACATCACTTCTTCTGCACATTCTGCAATCTTTATAAACATTCCCTATCCCTTCTTAACATTCCACAACCTTTGAAAACATTCCGTATGCCTCCTAAACATTGCACAATATTTGCAAACATTCCGTATGCCTTGTGAACATTCCACAATATTTGAAACATTCTGTATGCCTTGTGAACATTCCGCAACGTTTGCAAACATTCTGAATGCCTTCTCAATATTCTGAAACCTTTTTGAACATTCTGTATGCCATCAGAACATTCTGCAATATTTGAAAACATTCCTTATGCCTTCTGAACATTCTGCAATATTTGCAAACACTCCTTATGCCTTCTGAACATTCTTCAACCTTTGTGAACATTCTGTATGCCTTCTGAACGTTCCCCAACCTTTGCAAATATTCCGAATTCCTCCTGAACATTCCACAGTATTTGCAAACATTCTGTATACCTTCTGAACATTCCTCAACCGTTGCGAATATTCCGTATGTCTTCTGAAAATTCCGCAACCTTTTCAAACATTCCGTATGCCTTCTGAACATTCCACAACCTTTGCGAACATTCCGTATACCTTCTGAACAATCCTTAGTTTTTCTTACATTCCGTATGCCTTCTGAACATTTCGCAATTGTTGCAAAAATTCTGTATGTCTTCTGAACATTCCGCAACCTTTGCAAACATTAC
The DNA here is from genome assembly GCA_019650415.1 of Pipa parva. NCBI lineage: Eukaryota > Metazoa > Chordata > Amphibia > Anura > Pipidae > Pipa > Pipa parva. The sequence continues at coordinate 18,889 of WMED01005218.1, forward strand.
GTATGTCTTCTCAACATTCTGAAACCTTTGCAAACATTCTATATGCCTTCTGAAGATTCCACAACCATTGCGAACATTCCCTATGTCTTCTGAACATTCCGCAACCTTTGCAAACATTCTGTATGCCTTCTGAACATTCCGCAACATTTGTGAACATTCTGTATGCCTTCTAAACATTCCGAAACCTTTGCGAACATTCCGTATGCCTTCTAAACATTCCGAAACCTTTGCGATTATTCCGAATGCCTTCTGAACATTCCACAAACATTGTGAACATTCCGTAGGCCTTCTGAACATTCCGCAATCGTTGTGAACATTCCAACATCACTTATGACATCATCAATGACATAATCATTTATGACATCATCAATTACATCACTTATGACATCATCAATAATATCATTGATGACATAATCACTTATGTCATTGTCACTTATGTCATCATCAATTACATCACTTATGAGATCATCATTGACATCATCATTGACATCACTTATGGCATCATCACTTATGACATCATCACTTATACCTACTGAACAAACTGAAACCTTTACGAACATTCTGTATGCCATCAGAACATTTTGCAACATTTGCAAACATTCCGTATGCCTTCTGAACATTCCGCAACCGTTGTGAACATTACGAATGCCTTCTGAACATTCTGCAATCGTTGCGAATATTCCGTTTGTCTTCTGAACATTCGGCAATTGTTGCGAACTTTCCGTATGCATTCTAAACATTCCGCAACCTTTGCAAACATTCCATATGCCTTCTCAACATTCCAATACCTTTGTGAACATTCTGTATACCTTCTGAACATTCCGCAACCATTGCGAACATTCCGTATGTCTTCTGAACATTCC
>WMED01005219.1:0-19751 GCA_019650415.1 Pipa parva
TATCATGATGTAGATGGCTACAGAGGGGAATAACAGACACTTTATATCATGATGAAGATGGGGGAATAACAGACCAACCAACTTTATTTTATTTGGTCTCAGAAGACTAATAATTATATAATTCGTCACATACATTTTTTATTTCTTTGAAGTTTCTGGAATTTACTTCCAGCAAGGAGAACTAAAGCCTGATAAAGATTTAAGGGGTTATTTACTAAAGTGCGAACAGTTGTGTAAATGCCCGTAATCGCGTCCTTTTCGCGACTTCTCCAGCTCAGCTGATGTGAAAAATTTGCGACCAATTCTGACGCTTACTCCAGTTGTGGACTTATGGAGCTCTTCGCATCAATTTGCATGCGCGTGGACGGGTAATTCAGATAGTCAACATGTGACGGAGTCTGTGGAAGGGGTGGATTCTGCAGGGTGTACTGCTCCGAATTCACCTGTTTGCCTTCACCAGATCAGAGTGGTGAATTAAGGGGTTGCTGGCGGGGCTGCAGTGTTGCGTAAAGTGACTATTCATTCAAAAGTAGCAATGGCAACTGCGATGAAATTAGTCTACTACTAGACATGAACTAGGCACAAGGTGACATATAAAAATAACTATATTTCCCTTATATACAGTTAGTGGGATATGATGAGACTGACGTCACTGCCCTTCACTGGGGGAATTCACTCCGCATGACTTCTCATCCTACTATTGTGCTACGGACTACGCCGCACTATGCATGTAACGGCATCCGACGCTGTCCGCTGCTTCATGAATAAGAAGTGAATTCGCGACTTCGAAATTGTATTGAGGCAAACAGACGTGATGTGACTATGCTAGGTAAATTCGGGCTTTATTGAATGAACCCCTATTAATCTTGTTACAATGTACCATATGTATAGAGCTTAGAATGCCAATTTAGGATGATCCAGCCTTATGGCATTAATGAGCTCCCAAACTGCCACTGGAGGCCGACATCTTTATAGTCACAAATCATCAGTTATTGAGATCCCATAGTTCTTTGGAAGATTATTCTGGAAAAAGGTTTCTTGTAGTTGACAGCTTTAGGACTGATGCACTCAAACCCTCCCATGATTAGCTTTAAAATAATGAAAACTAATGTGAGCAGATGTCTTATGAGTGACTTACAGACTATGAACTTAATCTTTATTGTTACCCGTTAAGATTTACAATGTTAAAAAACAGTCAACTGTCTCTCAACATTAGAGAAATTCACACAGTCCTATCAAAGTACAGTATATACAGTATAGTCAATTTGCAAGAAAACAGTGATGTGCAATGAGATTGTTAGACCAACAACAATTGATTGACAAGTTGAACAATAAACCATCTAAAAGTGGATTTACACATTCCCCACTAGTCTATATACATAAAAGTCTCTAAATAGGCAAAGATACAGAATTATAGCTAAATGAAACCCTAGGGAGATGTGGAAGTATCTTGAAGAACAGATTATTTTTAATACATGATAATAGAGAGTTTATTTTAGAACACATGATGTCACGAAGATGTGATGAAGTAACACTGCCCAACCATACCAGAGGTTGTGCTCTGAACATACCTGGATCCAATATTCTTAGCTTATATCAATACAAATATAGTCAATCTATGTCTATCAATTAAGCAGAGATAAAGGAAAACAGAAAAAATTGCTAACCGGTTCATTTCTGTAATGACTCAGAACCAAGATGAAAGGGAGTAGGAGGATGCTGGCGTATACCACACTGTCCTTGGCGCTAGCTGACTTAGGGCATGGAGTCTAAGGTACCCTCCGGTCTTCACCTTTAACCCCCACAAGGGGGTGCTGGACTCCGCTGCCGAGAGTACCCAGGTCGCGACCCCCAAGCCAGCTGTACAGTGGTGGTATAGACGAACTGCGGACAGACACTGGACAGGATACAGACAGAACTCTGGTGCAGGACTCTAGCAGGTACAGGACTCTGACAGGAACAGGACTCAGACAGGAGCAGGACTCTGACAGGTACAGGACTCTGACAGGTACAGGACTCTGACAGGTACAGGGCTCTGACAGGAACAGGGCTCTGACAGGAACAGGGCTCTGACAGGAACAGGGCTCTGACAGGAACAGGACTCTGACAGGTACAGGACTCTGACAGGTACAGGACTCTGACAGGAACAGGACTCTGACAGGAACAGGACTCTGACAGGAACAGGACTTAACAATGACTGATACTTTAATTAAGCAACACTAGCCCAAACACACTATCTATCAAGAGTAGTGTAATTATAATCGGCCACCAAGGCTAGAGCGCGTCTGCCTTATATAGGCAGAGAGACAGGCGCGCTCCTGCCTCTGCGGGTGCCCGGCGCACACCCCCGTGACGTCATGGCGGGTGTGCCCCCTGCGTGCACGCTCAAAGCGCCGGCTGTGTGCGGCGTGTGCGCATAGGAAGGGAGAGCCCGGCACTGAAACGGAGCGCGGTAAGTATTCTTTATAATTTCTTCTGTTCAGCTCCAATTAAGTGATCATGTCAATACAGTATTTCCTTAAATCACTGTATTCTGTTCACCTGAATCTAAATTGTCATTCCTCACAAAATGGACACACAAATCCTGACAGGACATAGGACTGTACAGTTCTCCACTTTACACTAGTAATACAGTAGTTTGGTGATGTAATTAGATTACCAGTTCAAACACTTGCCATTTCATGTGAAATCAATAGCATGGTTGATGATATAGGAGGCGTCCTAAGATGGTAGCCTTGGCACGCCATCTAACTAAACTTTCTTTTTGGGAAATAGGAGCAGGTCATTTTTTTGCAGCAAATAAGCTTTATAGCATTATGTTTAAGGTAGTGTTAAGGTAATCTATGTTTGTTGCATTCTAATATGAACCATAACACCAATAATACCACAGTACATAAACCTCATTAGTTCCTACTGCATTCGAATTAATATAATAAAATACATGTTGTATCTTTCTGCAAATTATGCTAATATGCTGACTGTAAGGATCATGTCTAACCTTACATTCCAGTGCACTGCATAGAAGGATGTTATTTTTATGGAAGGGCTACTTATGTGTAATTAAATAGTCTGCCTCTTAGGCAGATACAAATCACACGTTCTTGTTTACTGCCTGCCAGACAGGTACAGACCAGTGCATCCTGGGTGCTGACAAATGGCAGGGTGATTATACAATGACAAGCTTCTGCATATACATCCATCCTAGTTCACTGACTCCTAGACAGCTTATTAGTCATAGGCAATTGATGTGTCCCCATAAGACACCTAGTAGGATGTGCCTGCTGGACTGGATTTAATCACCGTACAACTGTTGTACATCCCAGTGCACTGACTGGTAGGCTTATTCCAGTGTTGAGTTTCTGGAAATAAGTAACCCCCTCTTCCCCTCTCACAAGAGTGATATTTTACCTGAAACTGAGGGTTCTACCTCTTCCTTCTTGTCTTCCCTAACACAAACTAGATCCAAATTGAGTTGCCAATGCAGGGTGACCCAGCTAAAAAATCAGCCCTGTCTGCATCATATGGTGTTTGTGGTGAGCAACAGTTGTGCATCCCATTCTTCCTGACATGTAACCTACACTAATAGCGCCTTATTGACTAAAGGGTGAATTCACTTGTTGAATTCACCTCACAACAATCTGAGTCGTATCGCCAAAATAATCGCAAATTCACTTCTCATTACTGACTAAGCTGCGAATACACTTTTCGAACCAGTGGACAGTGGTGAACGCTGTCAGATTCATAGTGTAGCGTAGTCAATAAGAAGGATGAGAAGTCATGCGGAGTGAGACAAATTCAATGAGTGAAGGGCAGTGTCATCAGTCTCATCATATCCCACTAACTGTATTCTGTGAATATTCTATCTATTTCTATGTCACCTTGTCCCAATGTCATGTTGTCGCAGTCACCATTGTCACTTTTGATTAAATAGTCACCTTACACAATACTTGAGTCCTGCCAGAAACCCCCAATTCGCCAGTCTGAAGAGGTGAAGTGAAAAAGGCCAATTTGGAGCAGTTCCCCTAGTCTCATTCGCTCCTTCAACACAGTCCGTAAAGAGTTCAGTAAGTTCACGACTAGCAAATCCACCCAAATTGGTTGCATATTTGCTGCTTACCAATAAGAGAACTTGTGGATGTGGCGAATAGATGTGAATTCATAGCTCTAGGTGACTATTTGGTCTTTAGCTAATAAGGCCCCAACTCTTTATGACCTTCTACTCTTGTGAATAACTTACAAGTCACATTTTTTGCATATAAGGCTATTTTTTGCTATTTTATTTTGTACAATGTATATCTCAGTTTACTGCTTTCCGGCTTGTATTTTTATATAATCAAGTGATGAAGCGTATTTTGCACAGCAGACTAGTGCATCTTCCAGCTTTGCAGCAAATTGCTTTTTTCACTAAAGTTAATCTTTAGGCAATTTCTGTGTTTTTCAATATTGTTCTTTTCAATCAATTACAAAGGCTTCACACTAATCTATTGCTTTTTTCTACCTACCAGATGGAGCACAATTAACTCTTGCCTATATATTAACCAGCCTGACAGGCTATTGCACACAGAGACCTGCAAGTGTACCTCCAACCTGGCTTTACAGCTTGTAGAAACTGGAATATACTGCAGCTGAGGAACATACTGTATTTAACAGAGAAGTGGGTGAAAATGAAAAAGTATTCCACCATTTTCCTCAGTAACAAAAATACAAATATCAAATGCAAAATGAAAATTTCCATTGAATTTATTGACCAAACATATGTTGTTGTCTTTTTTTGCTGAGAAACCGCACAATTTTGTTGTAGAATACTTAACTCTTTTCCATAAAGCTGCATTATTTGTTTGCCATAAAAAGAATAAACATCTTTGTTTGTGTTTTGCATTTTCTATGTGCCAAATATAGCAGAATGTGTTGCCATTTTTGTCCATTTCTCAGCTTAATAAATATGCACAATATTGTATAATTGGCTAGTGGATATTTAAATATTCCAATGTAAGGTGTGTGCATTCCAAAACTTCTGGCAGACTCCCACAAATCTATTCATTCTAATACTCTGCCAGCCAAGCAAACATTTGCTTACAATTCTTGTGTGATAGTACGCTACCTTTAAGGATATTAAATATCTGATCATGTATGGGAACTGCAAGCAGTATGTTTCTTTTTAACATGGCAATTAGTTAGTGTGTATTTACAGCATAATATCTAGTAGGTATCGGGGCAAACCTGTATTTTGCCTGCTAGGCAACTGTTTATGCAAAGACAACATGTGTATTGCAAAATGTTATTTGGCAGTCTATTGAATATCCCCATATCCCAATGTATTGACTAGAACAGTGTTTCCCAAATGCTGGGTCGCGACCCGGTACCGGGCCACCAAAATGAAACGCCGGGTCACGAGTGCCGCTCATGAATATTCATGAGCCGGCTTCTTCATGATGCTACACGCTTCTTCGCACATGGCACCACTCATGAATATTCATGAGCAGTGCCATGCGCGAAGGTAAGGGACTTCGCACATGCGCACGGCACCGCTCATGAATATTCATGAGCGGTGCTCTTGTGACCCGGTTATTTTTGTGCTTATCCTTCGTGCCGGGTCATGAAGGATAAGCACAAAAATAACCGGGCCACAAAAAAAACAACTTTGGGAAACACTGGACTAGAAGACTGCAATTTTCTCCCATGCTGCCTGGCAGCCTTTATCTTATTCTTAAAGTGCACCTGTCACCTCAAAACTCTAATACTAATTTAGGTTCTACTAATGAAATAAAAGTTTTTGTAAATATATATGTATTAAAAAAAAAATATACCTTTATACAGCATTTCTCGCTGTCATCTTCCCTGTCAGCCTGATTTTTCTTTCCCGAGTCAGGTTGGGTGGGGCTAAATAGTGATTGACATCAACTTGTGCCTAGCAAGTATGTAGCATGAATGCCTGCCTGCATGGCTAGTGCAGTTCCTATATGTGGCAATTTAAACAGTAGTAGCTAAAATACTATACTTTGCAAAAGTTTTAGGCAGGTGTGTAAAAAATGCTGCTAAGTAAGAATGCTTTCAAAAGTATTAAGACTTTAAGAGTTTATTTTTGTCACTTAAATGCAAAGTAAATGATAAAAATATGCCTTTAAAACAGACAGCATCAATTATTCCAGGTCCACTCATGCAAAGACAGGGGTTTTGTAGATTTATAGTCAGGCATATGATTAACCAGTTTTACCAAACAGATGATAATAATCATTATTTTTACATGTAGCTTAAAACATAGTTATTAATTGAAACAGAAACAGCTGTGTAGTAGGCTTAAAACTGTTTCACGAACAAACACTGCTACAAAGTTGAGGTTGTGGAGAGCAGTTTCACGTCACAGGCCATGCATCATGGCAAGACTAAGCACAACAACAATGCATAAAGTAGCTATAGTGCATGAGCAAGGTCTTTCCCAGTCAAAGAATTCAAAGCAGACTAGAGTTTCAAGATCTGCTTTCAAGCTCTTTTGAAGAAGCACAAAGAAATGTACAATGTTGAAGACCTAACAGGCAGTGGTCATCCAAGGAAATTTAGTTTAGCAGATGAAAGACACATCATGCTTACTTCTCCTCTAAATCAGATGAGATGTCCAGCAGTGCCATCAGCTTAGAACTTACAGAAACCAGATGAAGTCAGGCCAGAAGAGATCTTCATAGAAGAGTTGCAGACAAAAAGCCATACCTTTGATGTGGAAAGAAAGCCAAGCAACTTGCATATAAATATAAGAACTGGGGTGCAGAAAAAATGGCAGCAGGGGTTCAGTACAGATGAGTCAAAAATTGAAATACTTGGCTATAACAGAAGACAGTTTGCTTGCTGAAAGCCTGGGGAGCAGTACAATAACAAGTGTCTGCAGGCAACAGTGATGCATGCAGTGAAGCGTGGTAGAGGTCCTTACAAATATAGGGCTGCATTTCATCAAATGAAGCAGGGGATTTGGTCAGAATTAATGGTGTTCTCAATCCTGAGAAATAAAGGCAGATACATATCCATCATGCATATATTGTAATATATCATCTCAATTGTCATTTTATCATGGATATAAAAGATGAACTCAACTACTGCTTCATTTTCATTCATTTGTTTTTATGCAAACATTTGTCTTGTAATCGAAACACAAACATCTCCCTGTTGATCAAATAGCGTATGCCATAATATTAACTTAGCAACTGTGATAAGCAGGTTAATATGCAGTTGTCAGACTAACTATAAGAGATTAGAGGTCTGGACTCCAGTGGCTGGATACTGGCCAAAGCAAGTTATGTTTTTAACCAGAAAATAACTTTTAACAGGGCAGGGGCTAAAATAACAGAAATGGGGACTGAATTCTAAAGGGCAAGGGTTCCGTTGGGAGAATTTAGGGGTACTTCACTATCCCCTAAGCAAAATGTGCAGGACTTAATTAGCTTCTTCACCTGATTCCCACCCAATTAACCTTACCAACGGAACACTGCTAATACAGGATAAACAAGACCAAACAAATTCCCCTTTAACAGAACTTAGCAAATACCCCTTTAAGAGAACTTAACAAATTCCTCTTTGCAAATTCCTCTTTAACATAACTTAGCAAATTCCTCTTTAACATAACTTAGCAAATTCCTCTTTAACATAACTTAGCAAATTCCCCTTTAACATAACTTAGCAAATTCCCCCTTTAACATCAAGCACAACAATGATAGGGAATAGCAAACAGTTGGGACTCACTCGCAGAGAAACCTTGTATGGCGAAGCAGGACGCCGAAGGGGAGGCGAAAACAGCTAGTGGGAAGCACTGAACAAACAAACTCAATTCTAACCCACTGAGCAGGGGAAAGGCGCTGGACAAAATGCCAGAAAGTTTAACTAAACGAACTAGCCGACACCCAGACTAGAAATTAACCTAACCAGAATACAAAGGCTTAAACACACACTGAATATTAACAAATGAATCAGAAGCACCTTCTTAGAACCTAACCAAAATACTGTGGCAAAGGTTTGGGGGAGTGGACCAGTTAAAAACCCTTTGGGGCCATCTGATTGGTCAGAGAGAACATATAACTTAACCCCTTTCAATGCCAGAATCCTAACAGCAGTTGACAAAGAGTTACCTAAAGCATTATGATGTTATTCTATCACTGTGAACACAGTCATCGCATCAAATTATCAGATGAAGCTCTGCTTGAAACTAAAATAAGATGAAAATATTAAATAAAAACTAAATGGCTTTTATAATCCATATTCCTCTCTAATCTTTCCTTACGGGAAACTGAACTTTTTTAAGGAAACATTATAGAAATCCAAGCTGCTTTACGATTCTGTCATGATTGCCACCATTTTCTATTTATCTAAGTCTTACCTGCAATGTCATTGTACTGGCTACACAGCAATACCTTTCAATATTACGTCAAATTTGGTTGGGCATGCAGAGTTAGGCTAACCTATACAGATATATTCATTCCCAGACTTTTAGGGAGGAATTCACCATAGTGCGAAGTGAGGTCCGGATCCTTCGGCTCACTTTGCACTGTTGTGCGCTGGCTGATGTCCGCACTATGGTGAATTCCCCCCTTATAGTGAAATTTAATAAAATAAAAAAATATAGATATCACGATATCGAACTATTTTTACCAATATCGTTATATCGATATTTTTGATTTTTTTTAATTTCGCCCTAGTGTCATTCAGATAAAGCACTATACTATTGTTATATGACACTACATCTTCTGTGAGTATAGCAGTCAAATATACATGCATACAAATGATAATAGCTTAATCAGGCATATCTAATTCTCACTCATTTATCTGATATTCAGAGCAAGAGCAATTGCTACAGAGGTCTAGTAACCCATAACAGCCACTCAGATGTTGGTTTTCACTATCCTAGCTTCCTTCACCTATTACTGCTAACTTCTGATTTGCTATTGTTACTAGACCTTAGTAGTTGATTGGTGGATTTACTCCACACCATTTCTCTGTTACCTAAAGTCATGAATCTTATATAATGTTTATTGGTCTACTGGATGATATATAAAATGCTAAAATACATTAGGCTTTAGGTATCATTTATAAGGCGGGATATGAAAAACTGTTACAAATCTAAGTGGACTATATTTGATGCAGCCCCTGTCCAGTTACTTTTCTTTTTTTTTTTAAATCATGCAAATTTTATTTCCAAAAGAAAAATAATCTTTCTTGACTTAAAATGAGCAAAAAAAGGCAGCGAAAAAGCGCTTATGAAAATTCGCTAAGAAAGAAAGTCCTCTTCAAATCTTAGGAATGGGATTCAACAATCCAAGTGGGAGCTTTTGTAGACTTTTGTTCACAGACTTATTGACATACTTAAAAGACATTACACCAAATTGTCCTCCGCTGGACTGCTAATGTATCCTGCTTATAGTTGAGAGTATTTTCTTTGTCATCGAATTTTCATAAGTGCTTTTCCGCTTTCTTTTTGCTATTAAAAAATGAATCCAAATTAAGGTCAGTTTGCAAATGAAGCGCATTTTTACGCTTTGTGTGATCGCAACTGTTAATTTGCTACTGAAACTAATCTAGTCACGTAAAATATACTACGTTCCAAATGCTCGAAGAAATAGCGCAGGTAGCGTTCTAACATAATACGCTTTCAGTGGAACGCTAATGTGAATACTTTTCTTCCATTAGCATTGTTCTCTGGCGTCTATTCTGGGCATATTTTCAGCAGAGATTTTTTTTTTTAAATACATTGCGCACAATACGCAAGTATGAACCTAGCTTAAGTCAATAAGGCTCTTGATCCTCTGAGAGTGTCTTTCTCAAAATATCTTTAAATGGCATGTTTTGAAAAGTATTTCACTTAAGAGGTTAATGTGTATGTAATTTATATGGAATGTTGTTATAAATTGTTAAAATAGTTTTATTAAACTTCTCATAATACTGAGAATACTCAGGCCTTTAGCCAAACCTCCCAGTAGTCAAAAACAGACTTCATCAAAAGATAATAAATAACCCCAAAATATGATGATCAAAAGAAATATGATGATCAGGGAAATTTTAAAAAAGTATTAACGTTCAATAGAACAAGGAGTTTGAAAAAAACATAACACATTTTAACACAGGTTTTACCTACTTCATTTGGTAGACGTATAAAATAAATGTTTAATTGAAGTCAGTTTCATAGAACCATGCCAGTCCTTTGTGTTATATTGAATGGGGTACTACAGAACAGTGATACCACTGGAGGCACTATAGTGCACCCAGACCCTATTACACTTCTAGAGAACTGAGACAGTTAATTGTAACTGAAGGTTGTGAATTCTCTTGCAACATTAGGTTGGTGCAGGTTAACAACAAGGTGCGAAGTCTTAGGAGCCCCTTGGTCTTCAACTAGAACCCCTGAAAGGGGTTATGGCCTTTTCTTCTAGAAGCTCCCAGCTTGAAGCTCTCAGGTTAACCCCCCGCTGGTGGCAGCTGGTATAAACACTTATTGATACAGTGGTGGAGTAACACATGTTCCTGAACCGTAAGAATAACACAGAAGTTGTAAAACACAGGATCTTGTGGAGCAATGTATGTTATGACATACTTAGTCACTTGAAGTAGAGTACCAAGTGTAACATGGAAGTACTCAAAGTGACTAGGCAAGGAATACACTGAAGAACAACTGAGACTTGAGTCTGGTACTTTGATTCTGCTGAACTGACAACCACTTGTAGGCTTGAAGCTATACCACTGCAGATTGAAGACTCAAAGCATGCTGCCACAAAGACTATCACACTGAAAAGGAGACAATGGGGACAAAGGCACAATGGGGAGATCTAGCAGAGTTCTAAGAGGACCCCAGGACAGTCTTGATCCTCTTGGCACCAGACAGTTGATGCTTGATTGCTGCACTTCTGCAGATATTGTGTAATAGATTTCCACAGGAATTAGTTATAACAAAATCTCTAGAGTGCCTCAAAATAGGTTTGTAAAGAATTTAACAGGGTTTATATAAATCTATAAATATATTTAGATGCATGTTGATCCAGTCCATTTACCAAGGGTCAGGAAGCTATTCTTCTCATGTTAAAATTAATTTCTCCAAAGCTTTAAATGTTTTTTCACCCTTCTCTGTACAAACATGAGTAAGCTATGGGCCATTTACTTTTTTTTTTTAATACAGGCTGATAGACCTGTGTATTTTTTGAACCTTACTAACTATGTAATTTTGTAAATATGTAACTAGATAACTATGGTAATGGTGTCTGTGTATGCTCTAGTATGCACTGTAAGAAGTAGAGATAACTGGTTTCCCAAATACTTTAGGCACCAGCCTACCAGGCAGCATATTATGATACACAGAAGCTTACTTATTTGCATAGGTTTCTGAATCAAACCCATCTTTTTCTGGAACTAGGAAAATACCTCCCAACGGTGACAAATGTTAATATTCATCCATTCCCCATTTCAGCTTATCTTTAAAGCTTTTAACTACACACATATTATTTAATTCCTCCTGTGTAGAAAATACACCTCTATCTTGAGCCACTGCCACCAGTGCCTTCTCCTAGAGCCATGGTGCTTTTGCTCACAAAGACCAAAGACAGAGACAGGAGCAAGGTCAGTGAACACAGCAAATTTAGAAGGAGGAAGTCAGTAATCAGGGCTTATTCCAGGTCAAAGGATTGGAACAAGTTGATACAATAATACTAATGAAAGACAGGCTAGCACAAGAAAAGCAGAACACAAACTAGCACTAGAAATGCATAGGCAGACTGCAAATAAGGGGAATTGGTGTGAAACTGCCATGTTGTAGAATCATGTAATTGGGCTTGCATTAATAAATAGGAATAATTTGCTCTGTAACCTTTACACAGACAATAGAAAATATAAGAGAATCCCTGCACCTTGACAAATTGATGTATTTTGAGCCTCATTGAAAATAATGGTAACAGTAAAAGTAACAATGGTAAAAGTAAATGGTTTTCTTTTGTCATCAAAGACAAAATGCAATAACAAAGCTCCTCACGCTTCTTCACCTCATTTATTAATTTGATATATTCCGAATGCTACCATGCGTATAATAATGAGTAGTAAGTACCAGCATGGAGATTTCTCTCTGTCTCATTATTTCCACGTGTTAGGTGTCAATTAATGACCAGATATTCTAGATGACCCGGTACATCCAGTACAACTTATTCCCCCCCAAAAAAGACATTCAGGGTGAATTCACAATAGTGAGAAGTGATGTGCGGAGTCTTCGGCTCACTTTGCACTGACTGATCTGCACTCGCTGATATCCTGCACGCGGACATCAGCGAGCACTTTAAAGGGATTCCAGTCTCGGTGGCACCACTCAAGTCTCCTCTCGAGACTGGAATCCCTTTAAAGCGCTCGCTGATGTCTGCATGCAGGACATCAGCTAGCGCAGATCAGTCAGTGCAAAGTGAGCCGAAGACTCCACACCTCACTTCGCACTATCATGAATTCCCCCCATAATGTTACAAAGTGCTATGATCCCTGATTACAAACATTTCATCAATCCAACCATGCACATACAAAAATAAATGAATGAAGACCACTTTCCTCTAGCATTCAGTCAGGTGTTGGAACTCATTGTTCTGAATTTAGCAGACCACAAATAGTGATATGCTTACTGGTCGGTAGAGGGTTACTACAATATGATCTCTGGCAAATTCAGCTATACAAACAGTGCCCAGAATCTGCAGAATATTTGCTGACCTGATCATCAGGCAGTTGCCCAAAAAAATCTAATCACCCACTACAGGCTAGAAATCTCTGGTCTGTTAGAAACCACACATAAATGAAGATGCAGACACTGTCAGACTAAAATGACCATCTTGACCAAAAAAATTAAGACTGTTTCGACTACAAGCAGATTTTTATCAATAAACATTATCATTTTTTGCTGATCTCTCTGTGCATACAGTTGGCTTTCGTAGGAATTTTTACTCAACCATCACAGTTACATTCATTTGGCTAACTAGACGACTAGTTAACATTCCTAAAAAAAGAATGTTTTTCAGCCTCTGAACTCTCATCTACAACCGTGCTTGCCCAGTTTATAAGCTGCCGCTTTTAAAATTAGATATGGATGCAGCATTAAGTCTAATGTAGTAGAATTACCCACACACCCCTGCAACACAAGCGCATTAGGAAAAAAAGATGCATTTATTCTTCTCAATTACAGCCTCTGCTGTTTGGTTAGAAATCAAATGAAGCTAAAGAAGCATCTCAGGTTTAATTTAAAATTACTGGGATCCAATATGACAAAGCTCTGATTATTCTGAAGTGTTAATGATCCTTCACTGAACTGATTATCCGAGTGTCTCTCTATTCGTACTTTCATTATTGCTCTTCTAATGCACAGATATTATTGTCACAGCAGAGACTGGTGGAGATGAGCCTTTTTCTCTGTATGACACATCCACAATCACATAGTATGATAAATATTGCTGATTAGACGCCAGTTTTTTTTTTGCTGTATTTGCTAGCCTGGGGCTTTGTCCACTTATATTTTAACATACAAGATGACATTTTAAGTCCAAAACCATTAATTGCCGCCGGCATAAATTTGAAAACGAGAACAAAATAATAAGATTTGCATGGTTTTGGACAGAAAACAAATGAGAATAAATCAACGGTAGGAATTATGGCCTGTAGTTTAAGCCCTTTTAAATGGCAAGTGCTAAAATAAAAAATAAAAGACCTTGATAAGAATTAGTCAGAGAGACTTATGATCTGAATAATAATTCATAAGCGTTCTATTTGTCCATACTCCGCGAGGCCAAACAGGCTTATAAAAACCGCTGCTCGTTTAAAGTGGACTGGGGAAAAAGGAGACGGTTAATTTTAGCATTTGTCAGGAAAGGATGGGGACCTGTATGATTTGATACTTATGAACTCCGTGTTTGCAAATAGACTCTGTGCAAGCTGTAGCCTAAAACATTGATCATTCCGAAGCCACCTCACTGTAGACGTTACATCTGTGAAATATTAAATATGGAAGTGAAAGGAAGAAGCTTCTTTGCTTTTCATGAAGCTTAAATAATGGACTGCAGATGTAAAAAAAATAAAATATTAATTGTATACCCTCAAAGTTGCAATTTTTTTTTATTGATTACAGTTTCACAGACACCAAACTGCGGTAATCAAAACCACAGGGATAGGTTATTTATTGAGAAACAAAAAAGACAAAACAATGGTATATATCAGAAATATAATCCTCTCTGTCTGTCTGGCAGGCAGCTTTTGAAAGCAGCAGGTTGAGATTAGATGAATGAAGAAATTGCAGTAGCGGCATAATACCATTGGATCTCTGGATAACCTTGCTTAGGCCGGCCCTAGATGAACCTGATTAAGGTGACTTTTTATAGCGCTTACAATAAAGAGGAAAAGATGATTGATCCCTGTTTCGGGAAATAGGTAGCGACACTAAAAAATAAAGAAGTACATCATATGCCATAGATTCGCAGGAGCTGCAAATAATCTTAACCACTGAAAAAAAGCATAAACAGAAAGAGGAAAAACCATATCCTGAGGTCCATAAATGGTTCTATTGAGTAAGAACTTTTTTTTTTGTGTTTTGTTCATTTTTTATATAGTGCTAATATATTACCTAACGCTTTATAGAGATTCACCATTCACTTCAGTACCCGTTCCCATGGAGCTTACAATCTAATTACCCAATTCAGTCACACGCACGTATGTTTTCTTAGAATTGTGGGAGGAAACCCATGCAAGTGCCAGGAGAAGATAAAAACTCCATACAGATGAATCCAGGGTGGAAATGAATCCACAACCCAGCGCTGCAAGGCAGCAGTACTAATCACTGAGCCACCGCACTGCCCTGACATTTGTGTGTGTATAGCCTTTGGGCTCCATAAGGTAAACATAGAATACTAATAATAATAAACATCAAGAAAGGGGATGCATAATACATGAAGTAACAGTTATTATGCCACAAAATATGGGAAGTAGCAATGAGTTTCAAGTAAATCAATGTAAAGGAAAAACTGATGTTTGTGTTATATGAACTGAATTTGTGATATTGATTTCCTTGATGCTCCAGATCAGCGGTTCTCAACCTGTGGATCATGAGTCGTTACCCCTTGAGAGTCGAACGTTACTCACACAGGGATCGTCGAATACGTTGTAAATCTGGAAGCAAGGGCAGGTCCCCTTTTATAGGGGTGCCAGCGTGTGACATCGAGGCCAAACATCATCATGTGATGTGATGACATTTGACCATGAAGTCATTATATGATACGTGACTCAGTGATGTCACCAAGCCCATGCCGGCATCATGACATCATCATGCAGGTCAACAGTAAAGGTAGGTTGTGAACTGCTGCTCCAGGTGGATCACACTTAATCACATATCATTCAGATTTCATTATATGTTTTACCGTTATATCAAAGATATAATGTATGTATACCTTTCCCAAACATGCTCTGGGTAATTCCATGTCTTGGAGTAGCTGAGGCTTGTCTTTCCACTGTGGCAGCCATACTATTGGAACTAAGGATGTGTTTAAAAGTGTTTAATGCATGAATCACAGCTATTTGAAATCTTCTGCATGTAGGATATTACAGATATCATTAGTTTGTCTGGCTGTTCATGCCTAGTTTGATCAAATGGATCATTTGACATTAAGAGAATTAGTTCTTATCTTATAAATATATATCTTAATAAGAATGATATTACCAGTAGATGGGAATTTAGTCTTATAGACTGCACTAAACTACTGAAAATTAGCCTCTAAATAAGTCTTGGAAATATGAGCAGCATAGTCAAGGAAACTTACTGGATATAAATGGAGACCTACTGGAGCATCAAATGCTTGTTTCATTGGAGGGTAATTCTGAAAGGGGGTGGAAGGAGGGGTTAAATATTTACCAATGTGTTTCTTTCCTCCAGTGCTGCCTTCTGCTTGTCACAACAATGATCCACATTTCTTCTATTTGCAGTAAGGTAATCCTCTTTACTTCCTGCTTTCTCTTGAAAATCAACATACAGGGCAAGTGCAGAAGCAGAATTTTGATGCAATACTGCTTCTGCAATTGAAGATTTTTCAAGAGGAAGCAGGAAGTGAATTGTAGGGCTGCATGGTGAAGAAAAGAAAATGGGTGTGTGACATGCAGGAGGCAGAACTAGAGGAAAGAGTAAGTATTTAACAACCCCCCCTTCAGAATCATTTCTAGGAAAGCAAGAATTTAGTGCTTCTTTAAGGAAATATTACCTGGGAAATATTTACTATTGTTGTATCATTTTAACATTTGCACCTCTCCAAACACCAGACATTTAGAAATAAAATGATCACTCGATATTACTACCTATAGGCAAATATGTTTGCATTTTCAGTCTATAGACAACTGTCTACTAGCCATTGGTTCACTGGTACTAGTTATTGTATGATAGGTCACAGAAGTCATGTTTCACAGAAGTAATCACCACAGAAAAGGAGTACAATTAAATTGTTGCAATTAATTCTGGGAAATATATGATAATTAAGTTATTCAGAACTCTAAAACCCTAGGAAAATCCCTTTTGGAACAGCAACATTTGCAGATGGTCTCTTTTACTTCTGCAGATGCTAATTTTATATTTAGGGGGGAATTCACAAAGCTCCGAAGTGAGGTGCGTAGTGTTCGCCTCACTTCGGAGCTTGGTGAATTCCCCCCTTAGTCTCCTTAACTGCATTTAATAAAAGTCTGACATCATTGTTGATACGTTGTCATGAGGTTGTTTGTGACTGGCTCAATCCAAAGGTCTTTTTCTCACTGTACTTTACTATTTCTCTTTTAAAGTACATTAGGAATTTAGTTATTTTAGAAGGATTAATATTTCCTAAAAAACCAACGAACAAAAAAATGTTTTTGAAAAAGTGGGATTTCTTAATGCACAGTGCGACATAGTTATCAAAGTTTGACTAGATTATTGTCGTTTCATCCACTCACTTGATCAAAGTTAATTTATTTCTTCCTTTTCTGTTTAATAAAACTTCCTGTACTTCCATCCATTTTTGCCACTGCGGTGAAGTCAGTAAAAAATGTTGCAAAAGGTTACGACTTACTTTGCAAGAGGGATGTCACCTTTACACATAAATCCATATTCCATCCATTTGACGGCAAAAAGGTCTTTAAGCTATATTTTTTTCTGCTATATTTCCTATTACATTATATTTAAACTTGAAATTCCACATTAATCTGTAAGCAAAACAAAAATCTTATTTATTTCAAATTCATAGCTCAAACCGAAGAGAATCCTTATTGTCAGTTCTTGATATTATGATGAATGAATCTCCAGTATCCCTGTATAACATTTACAAGGAAATAGGATCTAAAAAGTGATCTAACCCTGAAAGCAAGTGGTCAGCAAAAATGGGCATTGCTGCTTTTCTGTTGTTGATTTATAGCAATACGTTTTATAGTTTTTAAACTTTCTATAAAACTATGGAGGGTGAGATTTTAGAATATTTTGGTTTAGAGGTGAAGACAGGACACTTGAAAAAAGCGATGGAAGAGTTTGATTCTCATCATCTCATCTTTTTAATTGATTTATAATATCCTGAGGTTTGCTCACCCCAATCACTCCACACCTCTCATCAACTAATAAGTATATCCTGTTAACACGAGTTTACTTTTAATCTGATTTTCCTTTAAATAACTTTTAAATCATTTTAGCAATTTTTTTTTTTTTTAAAGACTTATTTATCTGCATATTTTGTTTGTAATTATAAATAGGAATTTAAATACTGTTCCTTTCAAGAGCATAATATATTTCCACGGTCTTTTAGAAAGATGTAAGATGTTTTTGCTGGGACTGATGTGTTCTGCTGTGTTGGACTGGCCTGCCACTACACTGGGAATTTTCCCAGTGGGCTCCAGTCCTAGGTGGGTCCAAGATCATTAGTGAGCCCACCCAGCACGCCAGCGCATCATTACTGACCTCCTCCTTGGCGACCTTCTACGTGAAGTCACCTGGCATCAGACAGTGATGGTGGTCCCACTCAACCCCAGTCCATTGCTGGTGTTCTGTATTGTTTAAAGTACATGAAGAATTTTTCACATTCCAAATGGAAAGGAACCTCTGGTAAATTGCTCCTTTTTTTTTTAATTAAAACAAGTACAGTCTGTCTAGGAAGTAGGAGAAAGAGGAGGGGCTTCGGTAAGAAAGCAGCTATAAATTTAAAAAACTACAGAAAATAATATATATTGTAAAAAAATATATATTTAACAGTGGTAATTACATGTTCAAATAATTGTGACTTAACTGTTCCTTTAAGATGGTTTCTTCTTCCTAAAACAATATGAGCAATTCTCTTCATATTTACTTAATGCAATGCCATTAGCAAAAGGCATCTTGTGGTCATAAAAACATCCGAAAAAAAATCTATCTTTTAAAAGGCAATAATTGTGACTTTCAGGAAGTTGAGGAAATAAAGTTCCAGTGACCATTTGATGGAGATGAAGAAAGGTTCCAAAGGTGACATTCAGAATTCAGATTCCTAAAGTAATTAAGAGGTCCATTGCTTCTTCTTCACGGCCACTGACTTGCTCCTTTCTCACCTTTCACTCTCAAATATTTTAATGAGATTTCAGGCTGGCAATGAACAATTTATAATTAGTAGATTTCCTTTTACAATCACTGCTTACAATAATTTAAACTGACAATTGCTTGTTTGAACAGAATGGCATTACATTGCAGCAGATGAATGTACCCCTGTGAAAAATCATGGATCCATGACAAAAGAACAAATATGATTATCCAGCAACTCATTTTGTAAATGTTCTGGATGAATCTGCTTGCTTTTTGTCACTAATAATGTTGTACAGCCAGCTGGAAATGTGTTGTTTTTTTTTCTTTTTACAGTAGCACTCCTGGTGTTGTAGAAGGATCAGAGATAAGTAGGAGTTCATGCTGCTGGAGAAGGTCTACACTTATAGGGCAAAAATAATAAAAATGTTTTCCAACCTCAGTGGGATCTTCTCCAAACTGAAAAGTCTCTGAACTTTAGTTGTTTGTCATGTCAACTTCTTCTAATCTAAATCAAACATTGCTCTCTGCCATTTTGAAAGAGATATCAAATATAAGTAGACATCATTGACAGGAAAGCTGCAATATAAAAATACTCTGGCATATTGTTATCCCAGTGGGGGAGGTCATGCTTCAGGGGCACACATTGATCTATCTTGCATGGGGGATACAAACATTACCTTCGTCGGTGGGCATAACTGACACACTTACTAAGTGTCAGATGTACGCACCAGTTAAACCAAAATAATATGTATAATGAGCGAAATGAAGGAAGTCCTAATAGAGGGGAAATTTATTAAAGTCGGAAAGACCACTCTGGGTCTTTCTGACTTTACCAAGCAAAATCTCGTTTTATTCTCGCGAGATTTCATCTGAGATAACAAGATAAAGTTTCTCAATTTCGAGTTTTCTATATTTTCCAAGGAAAGGTAGCCATGCTACTAATGTAAAGCTACTAATGTAAAGCTACTAATGTAAAGCTACTAATGTAAAGCTACTAATGTAAAGCTACCAATGTAAAGCATGGCTACTAATGTAAATCTACTAATGTAAAGCTACTAATGTAAAGCATGGCTACTAATGTAAATCTACTAATGTAAAGCTACTAATGTAAAGTATGGGTACTAATGTAAATCTACTAATGTAAAGCTATTAATGTAAAGCATGACTACTAATGCAAAGCATGCTACTAATGTAAAGCTACTAATGTAAAGCATGGCTACTAATG
>WMED01005220.1:8551-19751 GCA_019650415.1 Pipa parva
ACAGTATATATATATATATATATCTGTCAAACACATCTAAATGTAAAGGGCAGTAAAGAACTAATTTAATGTTTTATTCTCTTTCAATCAAACAGAATGCTATACCTGAATTGGGTTTCGTTCTCTCAATTAGATAGACACAACCATGTATAATTGCCTCACTGTAGCAGAGTAGATTATTAATATGCTGTGATGCATGCTGCAATTTCCACTGAATTCTCTGCAGCCCTTCAGAACACATCTGAACTAATCTGTTATAGGCCTTGCACAGTGGCTAATTTAAAGGTTTTTGGTGTTAAAGTGATAGAGATGCCAAACAAATCTTTAATAAATTCAGCTAACACATCACATGGTTTTACTACTCTATAACAAGAATGAGACATGATTACAGATTAGCAGTTGAGCATGGACATACCTTATAGCACTCCCTTTGTGATTTAAACATATCTAATATATACGTAATATGGGGCCATATGGAATTCAGTGCAAAGCACTACACTGCAATAGTTCTAAAATGTTTTGCAATCTATATGACCTTTCATTTATTGTAATTCACTCTTCTGTTAAGGAAATTTTGGCATGTATTTAAATAATTCCCTTAAAAAAAAACATTTATAATTAGGGTTGTCACCTCTTCTTCTTTAAAATCAAACACATGTAAAATGCACATGCTGCAGTGCAGACCTGAGATTAGATACAAGCTACATGTGCACCTGTTTTTGGAGCCATATAAACAGACAAGACCATTTTTTAATAGAAACCCTTTTGTAAAGTTTTGCAAAATATTAATGGATTTTATACATTACTGGGAATACAATCCTATTTAAAAAGGGAATTTGAAATATGCAGTCTGGATGGTAATAAAATCTCTTAAAGTCTGGGTAAATTTTACACAAGTTTCCCCCTTTCATAGGTAATTTTGGCATGTATGTGTAGATTTCAGTAGTATTGTAGTTACAGTTGTAGTAAGTAAATCTGAATAAAGGAATGATCTACGCAGATCTCTTTTGGATTGAAGATGTATATGGGGGTTATTCACTGAGGTGAATGTCAAATTCTCAATCAGCGGATTCCCATAGCAAATCCGAAACCATGACAATATTCTCACTATAAAGATGCAACTGTAACA
Source organism: Pipa parva (assembly GCA_019650415.1). NCBI lineage: Eukaryota > Metazoa > Chordata > Amphibia > Anura > Pipidae > Pipa > Pipa parva. The sequence continues at coordinate 9,681 of WMED01005220.1, forward strand.
GTAGCAGTCTACTGCGCCTGTTTTTAGCTGGCAAATTCACACCTATATGCAACAATTCAGACTTTATTGAATAACCCCCAGAGTTGCTTGTGCTTTTGAATCTGAATAAGTAGAAAAAAATAAAAGCAGATTTTCCCTTTAACCACTGTAGCATATGCTTCATTTATTTCATAGTAATGCCTTGACTTTTAAGTTCAGGATATTTTGTCCTGAGCAGTATCAAGAACACTGGCTGGGGGGGTGTTAATAATATCACAAAATGGATGCTATGTACTGCTTTCCCTGAGTGACATGTAGCGACTGACATTTGGATCTAGGTAAATTGAATAAAGGTTGTATCTGGGTAATTATGCTATTATAAGTTTGGCTAACTAATAGAGAGGCATATGTTCTGAGCTTTCAGTGTCCCTTTAATGCTCTGGGATTGCAGCCAATTGGACAACCACAGTACACAACTTCCACCTTATGTAATAACAGAAACAAGATGCCTAAATGTATATTTCAGCTATGCCGGTGCTAAAGAATCTGCAGTTTCCTTGAACAATTTTCTGCAGTACCATTAATTCAGAGTAAAACTGTGCCAGAGTTTGCAAATCACAGGACAGATGACTCATGGGTCTTGCAATTCATTAAAAAGACAACTCAGAGAAACTGCAAATCACATGAAGACAGATGCATAAAGCCTTAAATCCCATGGGAAAGGCCACAAAATAGCTTGTTTCAAGGTACTGTAGCATTATACTGTCCTGTAAAATGGAGCAGGTGGGCTCAAACTTCATTGTAATTCAGTGTGTGGTTTATAATTCAGTTTCACTGAAAACCTAAAAATGTAGCATCAATGCATACAAAAATCCTCCAATATGAAACACTTTTCACAGTCTGCTTTTATGATTTAATTGTTTTAATTTGTGATATTTTTTTAATGTTTTTTGCATCCAAACATTTTTCCCCTTATGTAACTATTTCAATCTTAAGGGCCTTATTCTCAAAAGTCCAAGTTCACTTGTCAAATTCACTTTGCAACAATTCGAGTTGCATCTCCAAGATAATTGCAAATGCACTCCTCCTTATTCATAAGTAGCAGCAGCTGGATTTGTTAACAAATAGGTGAATTCAGAACTGTACAACCTAATCAGATTTGCTCTGTCGCTAGCTGAATAGTCAAATTACTCGTGCACGTAAAGGATGCGAAGAGCTTTGCAAATCTATGACTATCATAGTCATCTGAATTAGTCGCATGTTCGTCACAAGAAATAATGAATTCGTAATACTTTTCAATATGCTTATGTATGTTATTTATATATAATTAATGATAAAAATGTATCTGCTTCATCTGTTATTTCTTATCTCTTCTGTACACTCATTGAAATGTGTTTAGGTCTACCCTGTAGGCTTTACTGGGAATTTAATGAGTATAAAAGTGAAATTTTCCTACAATGTGTTTTGAAATCTTTTCTTGTGAATCTCTTTCTCTGAATTAGAGACTGGAGATTATTGGCTAAAGTCTGAATTGTTGCAAACAAGGTGTGAATTCGCCAGCTAAAGACGGTCACAATAGACTGCTGCTGTCACAGTCATGTCTTTATAAAGAGAATATTGTCGCAACTTTACAATGGGAAAATTGTCACGGTCACGAATTTGCTATGGGAATCTGGTGTTTGATAATTCGACAGTTGAATTCTCCCATTGGTCAATAACCCCCCTCTATGTAGATTCACAAAGTGGTACAGGAAGATGGTTTCTGCCAGGAAGAAAATATAGACTGTCTCTTGAGTACCAAAAAATATAGTCCCAACACAAGCAAAAAATTAACCACATTTTTTTAAACTAATTTCAACCTCTTGTTCCCAAACTACAATACATTTTACATTCATTACTGTTAGCCAAATAAACGATTTAATTGAACAGTACTTTTTTTTTTTTAAGCTGCTATTTTATATTTGATAAAAGTTGGAACTTGAGTCTTCCTAAATAAACCAGTGACAAAATGGCTTCCTTCACCAACAAGTTTAAGCATCTCGGAATGTTTGGATTAAGCAGCAAAACAAGTCAAATGTGGTCAAGGTTTGTTTGTGTATTCATCATCTCTCATTCTTATTTTATTTCTGAGTTCCGTTATTATTATTATTATTATTTTATAACATTTGCACTAACATATTTTTACCTTGGAAATTCAATTTACAAAACTATAGAAATAATATAAATATAAAATATACATGATATACTGCAATTTATTTATTCTTGGGAAAATTTCATTACGGGAATCATATTTCATAATATTAATATCATTAGCTGTTGACGTTATTGTTGTATACAATAGGAACCTATGAAATAACCAAATATCAATATAATGAAACTACTTATGTACGTCCTTTGTTTCATAGTCACTGTGACCTCAGAAGGCTCAGCGGTAATAAAATATGATCTCAGTGACAGTTGCCAAATATTAAAACATGACAGGATTACATACTCTTTTATTAAATTGTCTCGCAGTTGTGACATTATTATGGATATAGTCTACAACTCCCACTTTCTCTATGGGAGTTGCAAAGTACATGCATACACTTAATAAACCTTGTCCCCCCACTATCTCTCATGTACAATTGTCAGTTTATTACAATGTTGTCTCTGGGGATTCTCTATACTCCACACTGTACTTCTTTATCTTTAAGGACTATTTATGGTCTGTACTCATTAGGGTCTCTCATTTTATTATTCTTTCTTTGAACCTTAGCCATTAATTTACCATTCCTCTATCTGCAGCATGTTACTATTCCTCATAACAAGTAAACCCATTACAACTTATACAAATCTTAGTACAAATCCCAGTCTTCTATTACCTACTGGAGAGTCCATGTTTCAGTCTAGGGATGTAGAAATAGTTCTCCTCAAATCTTCATATTGAACAAAGACCCTTCTTATATCTGTACAGACTAATATATATTTTGGGTCACATGACTGGCATCCTAAATGAAAGACTGGCTTTGTTTACTTGAGGTTTCCTTAGTTAAATGCTGGAGGGGGCTTACTTGGTGACTGTCCGTCAGAGGTTTACCATTAAAATAAAAGACTTTGGTGCAGTGGGATTGCTACAGTTGATGGATAAGGTTTTCATATCAGCAAATTTTTCCAGGTCTGTCAGCTTTGAAAGGACATGCACTGGGGGGGAGGGACATTCATGATAAGATGGTGCCCATTTCTTCCTTTTCTGTATGAAGCAAAGGACTACTTTCAGGTAAGCTCCCAATTAGAATTTAAAGAGTAAATATTGCCCTAACATTTTAGACAATACATTTCATCATGACTAATATGGCTCATCAAGACCTGATGGAAGAGTTTCAAAATAGAAAACTGTCAACAACATATTTTAAGCAAGAACAAATAAAAAAAACACAGTCATTAACAGAGTTCTGGCAACCCATAGCAACTAAACAAAGGCTGGCTCCCAGATTTGCCGCATTTATGCATTTCTCTGTTTGTGTTTATATCACCATGATTTGTGTGAGTCTCTAAAAGCCAAATCACAATCATCAGTTCCCATTAGCTGATCTGGCTCACACCAGCTACAAATTTTTACCTTGTTGCAATTTTGACTGTTAGTAGCTCTGATACTCACATACCTGTTCGTCCCTATGAAGTTACAAGCAAACTGGATGAAAATTACATTAGTCGAATACAATTTCTATGAAACAGCATCCAGATGATCACATTCATATAACGCTGTTGCATGATATTTGTAATATGGGTTGTGTGTAATTTTCAAATCTAAATAAAATATTGACTGGCTTACTTAAAGTACTTTACAGTGTTATTAAATGTAATAGGTCTATAGAGTTCTCTATTCTATACCTGTCCACAACATGCCTTTCACTCTGCAGAAGAAGTTCCCTTTACTGCTTTAAATATACAGTACTGTGACCTACAACATATATACTGTATTGTTTAACATGACAGAGTGCTGAAAGAATTATTATGCAAAGTATATATGTAAATAAACTGTATTTGTTTTCTCAAAGCAATTTGGCATCCCAATTTCCATTCAGCCTTCCGGACATCACATTAAATCTTGTCAAAGAGAATTTTTTTTTTTTTGTACTTTATTGCATACTGTAGTGTGTGGAGTGTTCTGTAATTTGATAGAAAAAAATGCGCAATACAATATTTCCTTTCATTGTATCATTAAGGTTAATGAGCTAGGTACTTTAAATAAATGTGTCAATCCATTTGTCAGTCATTATTTCACAGTTCTATACACTGACGCATTTAAAATAATATCCATAATAAATTCTATACAGAAACGGATTTAACATAACATGCAAATAAATTATTGTAATACAGTTTACTGTAGATCAATAAAATTTTTTTAAAAAAGCTTGATATAGAGGTCTTTACTCTTGTAAACAAACATATGGCGTATCTAAATATATACATTTTTATGTGAGTCATTTAACTGCTGCATTGGAAAATTCATTTCAAATTTCATAAAATTGTGTGTAATTACACAGGAATAAAAGAGAATACCTGTGGGATCACTTAAATATGCCCCTGGCTATATGGTCCTCTTAGTTTTTTTTTGTTTTTTTTTAATGGACTAAAAGTTTTGACCTAGTGAATGACACGAAGAAATGAAATGAAGACAAGGAGTATGCAGAAAGCAGTAAACAATGCATTCTAAAGCACCTGGCTAGGACAATTGTATAATGTCTGTGTTGGAACTTCAGTGAGTGCATCATTGATGCAGTTTGTAGACTCAAACTGACCCTAGTACAGAGGATTTAACAATAAATGAGAACAAACAGGGGAATTTATCAACAGAAATAGCATTAACAGAAATCCAATAGCCCTAGAAACTAATCAGAGGTAGGCTTTTTAGTTGCCCTATCCTTGTGAATGCTAGCTGGTCATTGGTGGCTGTGAGTTTTTCAAGTGTTAATTACCCCTCAATTTACCCACATAGTTTATTTGTTTTCCTATTTGTTTTAAGAGAAAGACATTTCTTTACATTGGCCAAAGGAGGGAGTTCAGTAGCTTTAATTGAATTAATCTTAGTCACTGCCCGTGAAAATCAGGGCTAAGTTACTTATAAAAACAAAGAGAAGGAAGTACCAAAAATAGGTTGTATTGTAAAGGCCTTAGTATAGTTTGCCCAGTAGCATTACTTAGTCCAGTACAGTTCATACTCACTAAAGATCATATATGCTAATGAAGGTAGAATTCTTAATTACAAACTGCATTTTAATTATTAGATGATTCCACTGTAAGAGTTAGTTAAAGGACATTTCATTATGTGACAGATCATTGCGACTCACATGTACTTTTGACAAAGGAGAGCGACCTAATATCCAGTTCTGCTGTTGCCTGTACTGAATAACTTGTAAATGCTCTATAAATTACCGGTAGTAATAATAATCGTGGTTCATTGCTTGTTATTGCCTTAAACTGATCATTTCTGTCAAATAATTTAAAGTTCCTTGCCTGTTTCCCCTTGCATGTCACACCAATGCACATATATCATCATTTACAAATACAAACATTTATCCAAAGTTGCCTTGGGCTTTCACAGCATCACCTTAGCGATTGTTCATCATGAAATATCTGCAGTTTCAGCATCTTCCATCACTTTAGTTCTTACAGCATTCTCAGCACTTTCTTTGTTTCTTTAGAACCCTTATTTACTCAACTATTTGTTTTCATAATTGTTTTTGAATCTCTGCATTTTCTTGAACGTATAATAAATGTACAGGTAGTCCTCGACTTACGACGTTGATCCGTTCTTACGCGGCGTCGTAAACCGAATTTCGATGTAAGTCAGATCATACATTCATACAGTATGGTTCGACTTACGTCGCAAAACCGTGTAAGTCGGAACAAGGCATCGTATAAATCGTCGTAACCCCGAAATGACGTAACTCGAGACCGTCGTAACCCGAGGACTACCTGTATATGTATATAGATATATAAAAAATTAGTATTGTAATATACTAAATGATACCTTTTTTATTGGACTAGCAGTCAGTTTAGATAGATAAGCTTTCAAGAGGTTTGTCCTCCCTTTCTCAAGTCTCAAGCAATATGTGAAAAACATGATCACTGTATCCTACCTTATAGATACATAGATTGAGATACAGATAGAGTAGACAGATAGATAGATAGATAGATAGATAGATAGATAGATAGATAGATAGATAGATAGATGAGTATATGCCGTGAAAAAGAATTTCCATCCCTTTAATAAGAGTTTTCTAGATTCTATGATAAAATATTGCAGTCATGTGTCTAGAACTAAACAGATGCATCTTTACCCGAGATAAAGTCTTGGATAGACTTTCCAAAAGTTTCAAATAACTGATTCCCGAAGGTGAACAATTCCTATGATGGTAACACAGGAAGTGGGGTGCCTGCTTCCTGAATATAAAAAAAAAGTTTTGTTCTGTTTCTTGTGCAAATGACAGTTATGTTCTGGTGTGGTGTAGTACAGACTGCCATTGAACTGTTGAATCAACAGTTCACATAAGGGATATTTATCAAGGATTTTTTGACCTGTTCACTACTATTCAATTTTATTCACTGCTTTTTCAATGCGCTTTTAGCATTTTTTATTTACCACATTTTCAATTGAATCAAATTTACATAATGGAAGCAAAAATGTACCATGACCAAAAAACAGAGTGATATCTAACATTGTTTCCGCATTAAAACAAACTCATTTTACATTGGTTTACAATTGTGCGCTTTTTCTTTGATCTTGATATCAGCAATCTTTTTTGATGCAAAAAAGACTGGACTTAAAAAAGTACACAACCATCTCCATAGGGATTAATGGATTTTTCACGACTCTCAATTTATCACTTTTTGTGACAAAATTTGTCAGATGGGCTTGATAAATATTGATATTTGATTTAATGCATTGACAATTTTCAATATTGCTCTTTTTCAATTGCTGTAAATTTGTTGCAATCGAAAATGCGATGAATAAAAATTAACGCCAAAAACACATAAAAAATCAGAAATCAATAAAATTAAAGCTGATTGAATTTGAGACTGGTGAATGCCCAGACAATGATTTCCCATAAGTTTTGGTGATAAATGAATAATAACATTTTAAGCCAGGGTCACACTGGCATATGTTGTGCATTTTTTTTTTATAAAATGCGTGTTGGGGAAAACCGCCAAGAATACACCATCACAAAAACCATTGAAAATGATGACTGTTGTGCATTCGACTGTCAAATTCTCAGAAAGCGAATTCCCATAGCAAATCCGCGACAATTTCCCCATTGTAAAATTGAGACAATTTTTTAAAGTTAAGATTGCTACAATTTCCACATAGTAAAGTTGCGACTGCAACAATATTCTCATTAAAAAGACATGACTGTGACAGTAGTAACCTATTGTGACTGTCTTTATAAGGCGAATTGACACCTATACGCAACGATTTGGACTTTAGTGAATAATCCCCACAATGTCATACTAGCGTTTCATAGAGAGGAACATGCAATGGAATGCTTCATGTTGCTTTTTTGTAGCATATGGAGTGCAATGCGAACAATGAGACAAGATTAGTAGCACTTGGAATTGAACAATAGCGGTCACACGTGGAAGAGAAGCGATGCGTAAGTGCTATTTTTTTTATATGTAAGTACATTGCAAAAATACACCAGGGAGTTCCAACGGCATATTTTCACAATGCTCTTTGTTTTTAAAAAAATGAGGCGTACCAAATACCAGTGTGAACCTGGCTTTACCCATAATATTTTAGAGTACCACTAATTCACTTCTAAAAGGATCCCATAAGGTATTGTCTAATGATTTACTTTCTAGTCATATCTTTTAGATTAAGTTCTAGAGCATATCTAGGTTAATTGACGGTAAAATAGACCATAGGTCTGAAATGGAAACAGCTGGTTCTAATTATTTTTAAGTGAACTAAATGTTAAAATTACTTTAAGGAGTAAAGATCTAGTTTTTAGTAGGTAGATTATTTTAGATTTACTTAAAATACAATGTACAATAATAGAGATAATTTCCCATTCATGTTCCAAATACCACAAATGATTAGGTGTAATATATAAGTCTAAACATTTTTAACAGCTAAACCAATTAACAATTCCCATTGGTGGTGACTGCTGAATTTATCATTTTATTTTCAAGTTTTATTATTAAACCAGTTAAAAATATAATCTGAAAGGTGATTTCTTTTAAAGAAAAAAAGTATCTTAGAAGAAAGTACAACTACTAATGCAAATATAATTAATTTTACAAATGTTAATTTCTGTGAAATGCAAAAAAAAAAACAAATTACTACAAACGTTTGTATTTATTCATTCTTACATAGCACTACTATTTTACACAACACTTTACAGAGATTCATCATTCACTACAGTCCCTGCCCCCTGGAGCTTACAATCTAGTTTTTCCCTATTTTTGTACGTATTTGGATTGTGGGAGGAAACCGGAGTGCCCGGAGGAAACCCGTGCAAGTGCGGGGAAAACGTACAACCTCCATGCAGATGAAGTCCAGCGTGGAATTGAACCTATGACCTCAGTGCTGCAACATAGAATCAACGATGAACTCAGTGCTGCAAGGCAGCAGTGATAGACACTGAGTCACTGCACTGGATATCTGTACGTGTTATCATGTTACAGACATCTCAAGGAAAATGCATAGGCAAATATTTATAGTTTACTTTATTTATTATATTATTATTTGCATTGACGACAACAACAATTGATAAGATTGCTGAGACGGTTTTATATTCCAAAGAACAAAAAATAAAAAAGGTGTTAAGTAAGGATAGATTGCTTTAAATATAACTTTATCAGGTTTCAAAAACTAAACATTCCTCAAATAAACATTTTCTGTGTTCACATTAGGCTTTTATCAAACTAACAACACAATTTGGGATTCAAAAAGGGCCTGAAACTTGAGTTACATTATCAGAAACATTACTGTCAAACCTGTAGACATTAAACCAACTAGTGTCCAATCCAAGCTTTATGACACCCATAAATGTCTTTTATTGGTTTAAATGAATACTAAAGGTTTCTTCAGTCTAGTGGTGATTCTTAAGGGGGGAGGAAGGGGGAAAATACTTACCAATTGGTCTTTTATGCTCCAGTACTTCCTACTGCTCTCACCCTTCTGCTCTTGATGAGCAATGAGACCCTTTTCACTTCCTGTTCCTGTGTGTTTTGACAAACTGAGCAAGCACAGCAGCAGTTTTACATCAGCAAACCATCACATCTACACTTAATATTTTACGCTATGATTTGCTAAAAATGAAGGTTCCTTACTAAGATTTTTAGAAAAGGAGCAGTGTACTTACTTCGTTGCTGACTTCTTCAATCCCCCAAGGCTGTCAATGAGCCGAGTGCTCAGGAAGACACGGACAATTTCATTTGTGAAGCTAACAGAAAAATTCTTCCGGCACTCTAAAGGTAAGTAAAAACTGTTTCTTTATTTCACCACATGGGCATTTAAAAGTTTATAAAAACATCAAGGATACAGCGCCTATGCGTTTCGAACGTTGCTCTTACTCATGGCGATAAAATCACACACAAACAATCAGGTTTTAAATAGTTACTGCCGGCTTCCTTCCGATTGGTCCATACTGCACACATGATCGGCCCTGAGGTAGCAGCCGCTGGAGCATGCTCAGTCTATGCTTTAAAGCCCCGTCACTCCTCAGTTATAAACGGAAAACCCGATGTGTATCAGTATAACACCCCAAAATAAACCACAACCAGTGCAGCACAAACAGGGCCTTCTTGTACATCATAATAAATAAATAAATAAATAAAAAAGTAAAAAAAAAAACATTAATCAATTAAGCATTTGGAGTAAGAAGGTATCGGTATTTAATCCCGTAACCTATATACTGTATATACTTGTAATATCTTAGCCTCAGCTGAAGTAAAGAGCTCTATTCCTTCAAATACTACGTAGTAGCTGAGTATAGTGTGCAGTTAGGACCCGGACATAGCCGTAGCAATTACATCTTCATGTGGTATGAAACTGATATGGAAATGAATATGACATTAATTCTATATGATATGGACACTCAAATGGAC
>WMED01005221.1:0-19751 GCA_019650415.1 Pipa parva
TTCTGTTTTTATTTACGATTTACACAACGTGCCAACTTTTCTGATTTTGGGGTTTCTAAAAGAAGATTATGTAGAAGCTAAGGACAAAAAGGTAAGCTGCTCAACAAACAGAGCAGAATTTTAAATATGTTAAGATTGTGTTAAGATACTTGTTTACTAACTGTATACATTCCTATGGTCAATGTTCTGAACAAAGAGTGGGACGACTCTACATCAAACTCATCCAACCAGAAGTCAAGGAACTTGATGTATCCTGACAAGATTATTTAACCCCATTTATTTTCTCACATTGCCATTTCAATCAAATGATGCCATCAACACATTGGGTATAGCAGGTAACATGTTGGAAACATTGCTTTGCATCACTACAGTGAAGCTTATATTCCATGAAATGGATCATACAGTTTATATATGAAATTATTTACTTCTGGTTTAAAATCCCCGCATTCCTTTGGATGCAGTTTAAACAGTTGCACACAACTGATTATAATGCTAACTCAAACCAAAATATCATTCTTGACTCTGTAACATAATTTATAAGACAGAAAAAGGCATAAGTATATCCAGATCAGCTGTCAATGCTGATCCAGAGAGGCAAAACACTCATACAAGTAAGGCGGGCAAAAACTTTTTCTTGATTCTGCTTATCTGATTGCAGCAGATCTCATAGAGTCAAAAGATTTCTTTTTATTCAAATTTTATTTTTATGTTAAAAGGAACTTCTGGTTTTAAAGAATGATGGAACGTATGTGTTCCAACACCACACATCCGGGTTGCCTGATCCGGATGTTGTCAGAACATAGACTTGCCCCATTCAACCTGGTGGAATGCATACGCGTTCCAAAACAAAAGGAACGCATATGCGTTCCAGCAGTAGCAGAGGCTGCAACGATGGAAATAGAACCTATGAATGGCAAAGGAAAAGACTGCTCGTTAATAAACTAAAAGTGAGAGTCTGAATGAAGTATATAAGAATAGGAATTAAACCTATACACGGTCCCAGTGTGGCACATAATACACAATATTTCCCTCCCACCTAAATGAAAACCAGAAGTGATGTCACTACAAATTAAGGGTGAACATCATGATTTATCATTAATTTTATTTGTGTAAGAACATTTTATTAACCTATGAATTTTAAAAAAAACACTAATCTTAAAGCACCAATTTAAAAGCAAGATAAAATATGGTAACTGCTAATTGAGCAGAAGTCTGTCCCACAACCAGCTCACATCATTTCCTGCCTGCAAATTAGCATATTTGGCGGGAAAGAGAAAGAACTGGGTATTTAAAGCACTAATGAATTGTAAGTAACCATTTGACAAATTTTTCCCTTTTTTTTGCCCAAAAAAGGGCAAAACGCGTTGGAATTTACTCATTTTATATGTTTGGTTTTTATAAACCCCTATATACGTTTTTATATCACAATAAAAAGTTTTTTCACTACTAGAATCTCTGGTGATAGTCATTTGAGACTAAGGAACACTCTCCAGTGATTGAATACCTGAAAGGTGAGACGAGAATTACCAAGAAAGAGGAACCCAGCAAGGGAACATACCAGATCCTGGTGAAATCTCAACAGAAGGTCAGGATTACACCATAGTAATCCAAAGCGCAAAAGAACTGTAAAAGTGTAAGTAGCATTTTGCTTGGTCTCTATACTGCCTAAGTGATCTGCACCATTCCTTCTTCCATTTTTAACCTAGAGGAAGTGCAGCCCTCCCTCATCCATCTGAGATTTTTCATTATCTGTGCAATGGAGAAGCAAGCTGCTGATCTAGGACAGAAACCACTGAATTAAGGTTGTGTATATTACCATAAAGTGCAGGTGTTTGAATACCATATTAACTTTTATCTATATGGAAACAGCTCACATTTGTGGCACTGGGAAAAACAGCAGCATGATAAGACTTATGGAGACCCAGGAGTACGCTCTGATATTTTTTCAATTTTTCATTTTATTAATGGGACAGCACATAGCACCCATTCATTTGTTTTGTTTTTGAGGAGGTGTGCTGAATATTCAGGGGAGTTCTATATATATTTATACAGTATAGCAAAATTTGTATATTTAGAGAAAAGAATATTTGAAAAATGGGTAAGGATCTAACCTGAATATTGAAATATTTTTTTTTAATCTAAAATTACATAAACATCATCTTCTAACAAGTGTGCATTACACTCAGATATACATTTAATTTATTATTTATAGGTATTAGAGACAGAATTCTTTTACAGGGACAGGCTATAAACCAGTCTCTATTCATAAATGAATAATATGTTTAGAAATGAAACTACTATGGATATGTCATTATCTGTCAATCTCACTGATTAAACAGCTGCATCTTTTAATTAGTCGGTGCCAAAAAGCTACATGATATCCAAATGTCTTGGAGCTAAAGGCTTAAAAATAGATTATGTTCGTTCTATTCCTGATATGAGGATTACACAGGTTCTATCTGTGAACATAATGTGTTTTCACAAACCTAATTTTTTAGTTATAACATCAGAGGGTATGTGCCAATGGTCTGCAATCACTGCCTGAATACACACCACCCAAGCAAAGACAGTGAATCAGTCATCCGGTAATGTGGGCTGCATGGACCTAGTTTTTTTTACAGATGATATATTTATAAGCGTATCACTTCTGATAATTTAGTCCCGTATATAGAACTCTTGCTACATACCAACGTGGGATCATGTAGCTGATATCATGACTGCAGTGGTGGTGCAGAGGTGGGACTCCCTGCTTGGGGAGGAATTGCTGCCTGCAGGGGCTAAACTTATTAAACTCGGAAAATCTGTTTCAGCTTTTCTGAGTTTAATCGGGAGAAGGCTTTGAAGTTTCTCGCGGTAAGTGTTGTGAGATTTGCCTCGATCGATACTTGCCGTGAGAAACTTTTTTATTGAATATATCCATGGAAAGGGTAGCCATACAGTATAGCTACCTTTCCATAGATATATTCAATAAAAAAAGTTTATCATGGAAAGTATTGGTCAAAGCAAATTTTGCGATACTTACTGGGAGAAACTTCAAAGCATTCTCCCGAGTTATTAAATTCGGAAAAGCACAAACGGATTTTTCGAGTTTAATAAATTTCTCCCCGCTGGAGTAATACAATGCTTAGCTGTTAATGGCATAGATGGGCAATATGGTGGTAAGACAGGTAGCAGCATTTGTGGATGCTGTAGTCTGAACTTTAGTAGTTATATTACAGGAGCGAGAGTGCTGGGGGGCTTGAGGTGATGATCAGGAGCTTCTTGGAAGAATACCCAGGTCCATGATATGTTGGATATAGAAATTTTCTTGCACCAGGTTGGTCCTTGACCAACTCTGGACACCAAAACAAGGAAACAAACATATGAAATGTGTTCATTTTTGTTTATTTAAATAAGTGTGGTGCAAATGATGCATGCTGCAATAACCTTATAGACCTACACAGATGTGTATTAGAAAGTATTAAAAGAGTTAATATCTGTAGCAAGGAAAGTAACTAATAACTTTCCTTTCTCCCTTACACGTAACCTACTTCTCATGCTGTATGGAAGTAGAAGTTGCTCTTTGTATGTGTTGGATCTCTTTTTGTCATTGTAAGCAATCATGTTTGCCGAGATCATAGCCCTTTCACTGTACAATAGTTACTAAATATTATTAATGCTTCCAGCAGTTTATGATCTTAGAAACTTTACAATAGAACAAAAATGAATAATTGCATATACATTGGTAAGTAATTCAGGAAAAAAAAATATTTGCATGTGTACTACAAATTTTTATTACAGTATATATTATGAGAATTAACTCAGTATCTGCATGCCCCTCAGGGACACATTTTTGTAAATAATGCTCTTCTCAGGCAAAACAGCAAACCTGAGCAGAACAAGTCTGGCAATATACCTTTATAATACTACAGAGCACAAAGAAAATGCATTAAACTTCCTGTGTATTACAATCTTATAAATAGTTAGTTTTGACATCATAACTATCTGATTATAACTTAAAACAACCATCTTTTCCCATTCCTGTTGAAAAACATGATTTTGAAACATGCCAATGCTTAGTCTTCTCAAGGTCACATCTTATAACTGCCTCTGCACCCCTCAAACTGCCACTGTATTCTTCCAGTGAGTAAATGCATCACATGGGATTTATAGTAATGCATATTCTAAAACATTATTGCTTGGCTGCAAACAATTTTCTGTGATATAATTACAAAAGGAGGAGATAACTAGGGTTTCTATCTACAACTTGTTCTTTCTTGTGACTAAATACCCTACAGTTCATCATGGGAAATGCAGGCAATAACCTACACATTTTCTGAAATGTAGTATTATTGCAGCACGTAAGTTTAAATAAAACTAGAGAACAAATTTCAACAACTGTTTTTTCTGCTCTAATACCCTCTTGTGGGTGACATGGCATCGTGTTATTTCTGAACAAGCTACTGCACAACACTACAGTATTCTTGGTGATACAGTTGCACAAGCAAGAGCTAAATTTAGAATAGAAATGAACAATGCTTTTTAAGCAACAATGTTTCTATATTATTAGAACAGATTTCAAGGTGTAAATGTACTTAATTGTGTTTTCCCAAACTGTCTGCCCTGTGTAGGTTAATGTAGTTTATAGAAATATTAAAAGTCATCTAGAAGTTCCACGTCCTGTAAATCTCAGGGGGTAATTCAGCATACTCTGAACTTACCCTCTGATGCTTCGCCTCTGTTCGTAGACACTGTTATGCGCTCGCTGATGTGCTGCGCGCGGACATCAACGAACACTTTAAAGGGATTCCAGTCTCGGCGAGACTCAACTCAACTTTGCATGAGACAATGTGTGTCTGTTGAATGAGAGACAGTGGATGATTGTGGAAAACTGTGTATTTGTGTCAGACAGTGTGTATACGTATGTGTGAGACAATGTTAGCGCATCTGTGTGGACTCCCATATTAATACAAGCTGGAGTCCAGTACTGTTTTCCATTTATTGCTGTTGAAGTGCTGTTAGTGCTATGAACATTGCAGACCAGTGTTCCATATCACAATCACGTTACATTTCAGTGCACATTCTTTCTGAGCCATCCACAAACTGCTCTATATTTCCATGTTCTTTCACTGTCTATCTCATCCTTCACAAATCTAATTTGAAACAATTAATCAAGATCCTTAGTTGCCTGTCTTATTCTATATCCAAATACAGCAGCAGGTGGAAAAGTAAATGAGTCACTGTGTGTGAGTGTGGGGGGTGGGGGGTGGGGGGGGGGGGAATTGGAAAATAAGCAAGTCCAGTTACCATGGAACAGGTTTAACACATTTACCTGCTCTTAATTGAACTGTAGATTTTACCCTGAGCTGTGCATTGTGTGAGACAGCTGACAGTTATAGAGCATTCCGTGAAGACAGAACATCATGTAGCATGACAAAATGCTGTGATGAGGACAACTGAACAAATGCTGCACTATAAACTGATTGTGTTATCTCGTAGTTCCAATTTGTCCTTTTATCTGTTTTCTCTGAATCCTTGCTTACCTTAAAGGAGAACTATAGTCAGATTACATCTTTACATATGCAATACTATACCTTAGTGAGAAGCGTTTCTCCCCAGTAGATGTTTCATCTGAAGCAGAAGTATTTATTAGACAGCATTAAGGTAATCAAACGGCAAGTATTATTTCTTCTATAAACTTTTTTTTTAACTATTTGTGTCAGCTATTGGCTTAGTATAAAGGAATTTTATATGTATGTGTGCAACTAAAAAAAAAAAAAGATAAAATCTGAATTGTGAGAAAGCCCTGTTTGTAGCTAGTGTCCATTCAACCACGGCGGAATCCTCTCATTATACAAGGCTTTGTTTCATTTGGAATCTGGCGAGCAGAATATTAGACTGGTCATGCGGTGTTATATCTTTTGTTGCTTCACTTATAGCACGAATATATCTATTACTACTGGATTTGGTACGTTTGGGCTACACTATCACAGTTAGTGATAGTGTGATAGTTGTGATAAGGCACTATTAGTGCCATTTTTGTTTTGCGCTTAGTTCTTTTTCAGATATGTATGTGTGCAGTTATATCAGCACTATAATGCCCCCTTAAAACTACACAAGGGTTCACTAGATTAGCAACACTGAAGAATGTGAACTTCAATTATAAGGAGAGAAGACTGTAAAATGATCATATACTTCATGTTACCTATGGCCAACCACACCAAAAAGTTATTCCCAAGACCTCATCACAGGGATAGCACTCAAGCTGTTGTTGCATTATCACTTCCAGCATCTCACTTGCAGGCGAGATTGCTATGAAGGATACTAACAGCTGTGAAGGTTTGTATAAGGTTCTACCAACAGGTGTTACGGCTCTGTATATTTATCCACTTTATTTCTGAACACTACCTACCAATATTCCCTTATCTTTTATGTTCAGTCTATGATTTTCATGGGTAGAAAATCATACAAATGTTCTTTGTTTTTAAAGAGTATTCTACGTTGAAATGAAACTTGCCCTTTTTTATGATACTATTAACATATAGTATACTTGCAAATAGGTATTATGAGTGCTTAAAAGAAAGCAAATCTGGAACTTTAAATAGAGCACACATGTTGCCTTTGATTTGGTGAATATTTTGATGTAGGCACATGTAAATATGTGAAACATTATGTTTTATGAGCACTAAATTTAAAAGAAGCCCTATTATAATGCACTGCTTCACAAGTGATTGCATCACGCCACAAAATGATTATTCATTTAATGAATCCTTGTGATATTTTTCTTGGAATTTAAAAAGTAGAAAAAAAAAATAAACAGCTCATAAAGCAACTATCACAGTACTAAATATTAACTGAAATACAATTACACCTAACAGAGAACGAGGTATTTCTGTTATTCATGATTTTTTTGTGACAGTCAGCTCATTGCAGTGTATTGGACAGTCACCTTGTACATCCGGCGTGCCTTTGGAGATGAGTGCACAGTGTTTTACCATTGGTTACTCACTCAGCTAAGAAGCACTCTGGGGTCCGAAGTGAGATGAATGCATTGTTCGCTAAGAGGAAGGAGTTACCAGTTGAATTTATTGATTTAAAGGTCCATATCACTTACCATCTGGTAAGTGCATAATATAACCATTACACATATTGAAGCACCTTGCTTGTCATGGATTTTGGGTGTTTTTTCCTTATATACTTTTGTGCACTGTGCACGTAAAACCAATGAATGTTTTTTGAGTGTATGTTTGGGTTATTTCCCTAAATGATTTCTCACTGATAAGGCACTATTAGGTGTCTCTTGTCTCTGTTGCGCCTTTTTATGTGTTTTGTTTATATTTATCAGAAGTCCCATCATTATCATCCTTTCCATTCATTTTATTTCAATAGGAAACTAAAGTAAACACAATTTAGTATGTAGAGTACTGAAAACCCCCCTTGTTAGACTAATGTCCCTCTAGATACCATACAAGGACAATGGATACTATTCTTAAAGCAATGCTGAATACATTTATTTTGCAGTAAAGCAACTTCTATTTAACTTTAGATATGTTTAGAATTAGATAATATAATGTGCCTAGAAATAAAACCAGATTAAGATTTTTAAAGAACAAGACTCCATTACCAGTTGATTATAGTGAAAGGCCTGTACTCATTCCACTTTACAGGTTTAGAGGGTTAAATAAAAAACTTGTATGGCTCATAATTGTACTTTCCAGTTTATCCATATAAAACAGTATACATGTTACAAGGTGTAACAGTAATCAGATCTATACATCATCCTGCAAGGTTTTCATAACACCCATGGAACATGGATATTTAATAAAACTGCTGTTTTAAAATTATATTCTAACAATTCCATTTGGTACACACAGTACAAAACAAAAGGGAACCACTCCTATTCTACTACTCAATACTAACATCATCCTCTTTGTTTATCGTATGAAACATATATTAACTGCAGGCTTAAATCAGGAAACAATTTTAGATTTAAAGATTATTAAAGTCCAAACGAGAAAAAAATATTACAGGCAGGATAAGGAGTGAAAGACATATGATCGTTAACACAGGTAGGAGTAGAAAGTCTCAGCATAACTAGGCAGGATTACAATCAATATGAAGACAATTCAGGCAAAGATTAAAGAGACTAGGTCACAACAAGAACTTTGAATGCAGCACCAAGTTATTAAGAGAAATTCTTAGTCAGTAACCAAGCAAAAACCATATCAAACTACTCTTAATCCTGTTCCTCACAAACACAATAACCTGTTTCCTTAAGGAACAAGGCCAGATTGGGGAGTGGCATAAAAAGCCTTTCACTTTCCCTGGTTGGTAGCCAGCAAGCAGGATGATTAACTCCTCTGCTGCTGAGTATCTGATCCAAAGTTAAATGATAAAAATAGGTAAATCAGTTTAATATCTCGTAATATGAATGGTTAGCACTTGCATATGAACTGTCATATTGTTCATCCCAGCTTAGTAAGTTTTAAAATGTTTAAAAGACAGTATAGAATACAGCGCTAAATTGGTCAGAACTGCAGATTTCTCATACATGACAACATTCTCTTTTGATCCTACCTATCTGTGAAAATGAATCAACACTTACAAAAATAGATAAAGACAATTATTGCCAATTTCTAGCTACGCGCGATTATTCGGACTTTAGTCAATAAGGCCCTATTAAACTGGATTGAACATCACAAATAACATGTCTCAACTGCTATCTAGACAAATCTGGTTAAATCAGACAAAAGCGTCTATTATACAAAGGGCCTTAAGCAGAGACAAGGTTGAATTCTCTCTGTAACAAGACAGAAGGAAAAAAAAAAAGGAAAGTCTTAGTTATATGTAAATAGAGTCTATTTTTCTCAAGAAAATTAAACAATTAAAATGGGAGAAAAAAATAAATGAGAAGGTAAGTTTAACTTGCATGTTTATTCCTCCATGGAAAACATGAAGTAGTGGAAATTAGCTAAAATAGTAAAAGCTGTTTTATGAAATTTTGGAACAAATGTTAGAAAGATGCTCAGAATGTCCTTTAAAACAATTAAAGACTTTTCTCGTGAAACTTTGAAGTTCATTTAAGCACTGTGTAAGCTCTTAGCTCCTTATAATAAAAATATTATTTCTTTAGCATGCTTGTAACTTTGTGTAATGTTCCCAGCTAATAAAAGCCATATTTATATCTTCAAATCCTGCTTGTTCAGTTGTTACTAGTATATAAAATTTAGGTATATGGAAGATGTGCCATTCCACATGCCTGAAGACATTATTATGAAACCTAACTGTAAAATAGCTGTGTTGCTGGAATTTAATATCTTGTTTTCACTTCCATTAAAATGTGGATATTGCTGGGATGTAAATGGGATCTTGCCATCACTCTTATAGTTTTATCCACTGTTACACTGTACAACATTTAAAGGGGGTTATTCAGCAATGTGTATAAAGTGGCAAATTCATATCTATTCACCATTCCCCAACTGCACAGTATGGGGATGGGGTTGTGGGGGAAGCACAGTGTGGAAAGGGGGTTGTGGGGGAAGCACAGTGTGGGAAAGGGGTTGTGGGGGAAGTACAACATGGGAGGATGGTTGTGGGGGTAGCACAGAATAGGGGGGTTGTGGGGGCAGCACAGTATGGGGAGTGTTGTGGGGCAATTAGCTCAGATCAAAGGGGGAAGGAAAGCAGCAGGGAGGGGGGCAGCAGGGGAAAGAAAGCAGCATGCAGTGGGACAGCAGGGGATGAAATGCAGCATGGAAGGGGCAGCAGGGAAAGGAAAGCAGCAGGGAGGGGGACAACAATTAGGGGAACAGGGAAAACTTAACTTTTAGAATTTTTGCTTTGTGGCCACACCAGGGGGGGCGGAAGAGTGCTTGAGGATGACATTCTACTAAGAGCACTGAGGAGTAAGATGCCTGAACTCTGCTATTACATCTATGCAGAGGTGGCGATGATCTGATTCTAATCCCATGAGCTCCCAGACAGAGCAGCGAACAGAGGATAAGAATCAGATCATCAGGCCGCCTCTACATATAAGCACTACTAGCATATTAAGCGGTGCAGCAGACTGAGAGTCTGAAAGTGGGATTATGCAGGTATGTGTGGGGGAAGTGTCAGTCATCAAGGACTGGGGTGACACGAATTCGTTACTCCGCCCAGAGCCGGCTCTGGCTCTATTGGCGCCCTAGGCGCCCCCCCCCCTTCCGGCGCTGCACCGCCCCCTCGTGAAACCCCGCACCCTCCCCCGGCGCCCCAATCCTGCGCCACCCCCTCTTCCGTCGCCCTCATCCCGCGACAACCCCTTCCCCTGGCGCCCACCCACCCACGACGCCCCACCCGTGACGCCCCACCCCGCCCCCTCCCCGGCGCCCACCCACCTGCGACGCCCCGGCGCCCACCCACCCGCGACACCACGCCCCCTCCCCGGCGCTAGGGGCGCCCCCCTGGGCAGGAGGCGCCCCTAGCATTTGCCTACTCTGCCTAATGGCAGAGCCGGCACTGACTCCGCCTATGGTACAAAATACCCTTGGCCTGGTCCTGCTTTGATGAATAACCCTCTTAGTCATAGTTTTCACTAAGATGTTCTCTAATCACTTTAAAGATCGACTTAATTAAAACTATATGCTGTAGTGGCTGCAGATGTTTTTATTACAATATACCTTAAAGGGAATGTTCACTACTATTTTTTTTTTTTGGTATGGTGTATGGTGTAGAGGAGAACACAACTGGTATTTAGCTACTTTTAAATTTTATTTTTAATTCCTCTCTTTTGCCTTCATTGTAACTAGAATATATAATATTCTGAGCTTTGAATTTTTATTTATCCTTTTTTCCTTGCATGTCATTTTGTTCAGACCCTATCCTATGCTGACTTTCCTAGATTAAAAGGGGTTTAAAACAAAAGCTAAATAAAGAAAAAAAAAAAGTAAACTAAAAAGTACAAGTAAAAAATATTTTTAAAACTGTTTTCTGCAGCAAAGTGTTCACTGAGTAAACATCCATTTCAAAGTAACAAAATAAAGAAACTAACTTGACAAAATAAAGAAACTAACTTGTATTTGTTTTACTTGATGCATTAAAGTTAAAAACAAATATATGCTTTAACATGAAGACACATATTCATAAAATAGATACTTTTCAGCAACTGTAAAGTGCAACCGTTTTCAAAGGTATAGTACTGCAGACTTGACATAACGGGAGTTTAAGAAATAAAATAGTCTTACATATCATTGAAACACTCTTGACTCAGGAGAATTTTCCATCTGAATTGTAACTAAATCAGATACAAACATACAGCAGCTAGTTTACAACTATACATCCCTGAACTCATTTAAAACATCTTTTTGTGTAAAATAGGGGCTAGCTAGACTTTTACATGTAAAAGGTGAAGAAACTGGGAGATATTAAAATAATCATACTGGGAGACTGCTGGAGCACAGGGTGAGGCATATCAGGATTTGGGGATGGTAACATAACTAACCTAGCAGGTACATGGGCTGTTGCTGATCATTTGCTATTGAAATGGACATGTGCAATAGAAATTATTTTCATGATAATCAAGGTAACCCTAAAACCTGTTTATTAGTAAATGGTGAGTGAGACTCCTTTATATTACTTGCAAAGGCCCATAAACAGAGGAAAACTAAGGGGTTTATTCACTAGAGTCCGAATTGTTATATAGGTGCGAATTCGCCAGATAAAGACAGTCTCAATAGGCTGCTACTGTCACAATCACGTCTTTTTAATAAGAATATTGTTGCAGTCGTGACTTTATTATGGGAAAATTGTCACAATCTTATCTTTAAAAAATTGGTGCAACTTTAAAATGGGGAAATTGTCACTGATTTGCTATGGGAATCCGCTGTTTGAGAATTCAACAGTCGAATTCGCACCTTAGTGAATAACCCTCCTAAGTCACTGAGGAGTGATTAACACTGGGTATGGGACTCTGTGGCGACATTTAATATCTTTTTAAAATACGGAAGGGGGACATTATCTTTCATAGGACACAAGACTCTTTTGGAAAATAAACAAAATATATTTGCAGCAAGAAACCTAATTTGCCACATTGTTTTTTGTTGCTGGTAACCCTGTATAGCACAGAATGCTTGTATTGTAATATACTCTTGCTTGTTCAGAAGATTACAAATCCCATAATGCCATGTCACTCATAAGAGAAAATCCATAGCAAACAGACAACCCATTTTCACTTCAAAGTATGGGCTGGAGTCTTAGTCTGGGTTCTCACTAGCTGATTTTAAGCTGAATTTGAAAAACAATATCCATTCCTTCCTGAGGCACAAACCACACAGAATATTGTGATTTTTTCCATAGACAATAGTAAACCTAATTTAAAAAACTCAGCTGAAAATCTACTAGTGTGAACCCAGCCTTACTGTGTTTCATAAATTGTAACACGCTGCTTCGACCTTCCTCAGTGGCATGCCAGCAGTGCTGGGTTGTGCTTCAACTTAGAGTTTATGGTTTCTGAGCATATCTCAGCCAGCTGACGTCAGTGGGGGGATATTCAAATAGCAAGCTCTGTGTTCTCACAGCGCTGATGTATCTATTTAAGTTTAGATCAACACTTTGTCTCCTGGTGTTCCTGCTTGTAAAATATTCATTCTGCTTAGCTTTCTTCACAGGCAGGTAACACAATGCTTGCTATTTGAATATCCCACCACTGATGTCACCAGCTGCCTGGGATAGGCTCAGAACCCAAAAACACTGGCTTACCACTGAGGTTGTTGAGCCTCCTTTCCTCATCTCCCCCTAAAACATTGTGGTTATCACATTTGTTCTAATATGTTTTCTGGCACCCATCTGTTAAATTAAATTTTTGGTACCAGTATAGAGGTGACCAGGGAGAGCAGTTCTGATGCAATTACCTTATGTAGATAGAGATGTGAATGTAAAATACATCATCTCTAGCACTTTGTCATAATTCAGGTCAATTCATACAATGCAGTAGCAGTAAGAAACATTGTAGACAGTGTGGCAGAAGTCTTTGATCCTAATACAAGTAATGTGGTGAACTAAAATAGAAAAATCAGCAAGCATGGAGTTTTGAAGGGTGGTATTGTTGTGCTGACTTTGCAAGCAGTTTTTCCCATTATGTAGCAATAGACTCATTTAGTCTTGTGTGCTAAGGTATAGAGAAAAGGGTGGTGAAGAAGATGTTTTCTTGTTGGTTACCAGGATGACTATGATTAATGTTTCTCTAGTAACTGCTGGCTAAATTTCCTTTGTTAAAGATTTGACCATCAAAGAAATGTTCCTATTTGGCCTTAATTAGGCCAGTATGGAGATCCTTCTGTAGTTCGTGCATCTAGTCTGTGCACATTGGTATTTGGTGAAGCTTTGACCTGCCAATATTGTGCATGTAAGTTGCTGTTCATATCTGATGCATTGCCAGAGATTTCTGGTTCGGTGTACAGTGTTTGAGGGTCAACCAGCTAATTTTATCAAGTGCTATAAAAGGAGACATTTGCTATTAGAATCATTAGACGAAAAATAATAGCAAAGCTTTTAAATTGAATTTTGCGGTTGCTGTGCTACTGAGTACATTTTTGGATGTGCAGCGTTGCTGAGTAAGCTCTTACAAGCTAATTCATACAAAGCTCTTTCTTGAATGAATATTAGACCTTATCTCTTTCACAGATGATGTTCATATTGACATTTTCCCTTTTTGTACCCTATTTTCGTTTAAAGATTGATAGTAATATACAATTTATATTTTTGCTTTTTAGCCAATACTTGACAAATGAATGGCATTGATGAGAAATTCATGTTGGTTTGGTAATGCAGGCAAGTATGCCGCATATGTAATTGTTACAAATAGATAACAATGCCACGTATATTATCCCTCAGATGAATGATTATGAGCATTGCCACAAACATTACATTAAAGTCAGTGAATATTAATCTTACCTGAAAAGTTGTGAGTTGGTCATACTTGACTTACTCCAAAGGTAAAAAAATACTTCCATTAAGTAAAATCTTGGCAAAATTAAGGAGCAAAACAAATGCTGTACTACATGAGTTGTGTGAGGCTTCATGCATTATCATACACCTTAACTTTTTAGTGTTCTATGGGTGCATGAAGTAGCCCTTACTTTATTCTACATGAGCATGATACATAAACTTGCCACTGCTCCTACTATGCAGCATGTTCTAAAGAAATGATATAAATATTTTGCACTGCCACTAACCTCTAAATGTTCTTAATATGATATATCACTGAAGAGATGATGGGAACAAATAAGCCACCAAACTTTTGTTTAAGTCACAAAATAAGATATAGATTATGTTAGCTCACTTTCATTATTTGGGCCATCAGGGATTGTTATTCAAACAGTTGCTGGAAAACAACAGCCAGTAAAGTATCGTAAAGGAATGTATCTCCCTAGTCACAATTTTCACTTTCTAGACAGACCACAATAACGGCAGACTAATGCAAATGCCCTGGCCATGGTGCATTGTCTGTTGGCCAAAAGTGCTCCCCTTGATTAGGTTAAAGAGATCGAGAGACTTTGTAATGATCAAGTCTAAGTTCAGGCCATAGACAGTATTTACTTTATTCCCTACATGGTTTGCACAAGATTTAAAGCTAAACATACATTCACATTTTAGCCTTTGCTGTCCTCTAATGGGCTGTCCTGGTCAGGGTTTTATAATTATTGTTAAGTAGAGGATCTGGTAGTTTTTAATTATATATGAGACTGAGACTTAAAAGCACATATCAGTTCTTTGCACCTGGGAACTAAGCATTGGGAAGACAACCCAAAAGGATCTAGAATCCCTCCTCCTTGGGTTGTCTATCTTACTAAGAAAAGAGTTAAAATCTGGTTAGATATAAACTGTGACTTTTCTGTTTTGATACGAAGACATTTTTTTTTGTTTAAGATACTAAATAAACCTGTTTGAAATTGAATACAATGTCTGACTGCCTTATTATAATGCCCAAAAGGGACACTACCATTGGAGTAATTCTTCACATCTATTTTAAAACTTGGAAGGCATGACATATGATGCCCCAAAGACACATAGAGGTGCTAGGATTTAGGTGTCTTGCCTTCTAATGGTTTTTAGAAAATAATATGCATTTCTTTGGGAAAGCTGTTTTATGTGACTAGAAATTAACACTGAGTGGGTTATTCACTAAAATCCAAATTGTTGCCTATAGGTGTGAATTCGCCAGATAAAGATTGTCACAATAGGCTGCTATTGTCGCAGTTGCGTCTTTATAATGAAAAGATTGTAGCAGTCACGATTTTATTATGGGAAAATTGTCGCAATCTTAACTTTAAAAAATTGTCGTGACTTTATAATGGGGAAATTGTAGCGGATTTACTATGGGAATCCGCTGTTTGAGAATTCGACAGTCAAATTTGCACCTTAGTGAATAACTCCCTTGAGTTTGTAATAGGTTTTCTTGCCTCCTAAAACAACTTAATTAATAAATAAATATTACATATACTTTTTCTGGTCTGAAAGTTGACTGTGCAATTTTTCCATTGTACACAATCAACATTTATATTGATAAACATTTACAGCAGAGTTTGAAAGTAAGTAGGCAAAGTAAGGCAAACTGACATTTATTGCTGTGGATTTTTATGTTTCTTTTGATCACTGGAGATTATCTTGCACCTTGGAGATAGTGTAACAGCATTAGAAGCAAATTAATTATCTTGGCTGTACTTTTAAAATGAATTCCTTGAGTCTCACTTTACCATATCTAAGCAGTATATGTGATAAACAAGCCTTAGATGATGTATGCTAAAAAAAAAAAAAAATCAATTGTATATACCTCAATGTAACAACATGATCTAAAAGGGATTATTTGACACTTGCAAACCATCTTGTGATTGTAATGCATAGCATAAGACTTCTTAATTTATTAAATTATCTTAGAAATGACTGCTTTCATTTCTGAATTCTGCACAACAGGAAATTGTCAGCAATATGGAGTTAGGATCATTAAACTGGTTGGTGAGTTTGTAGGCACACACACACAATAAGGATTCTGCTTTGTAGGTTATAATACCTTGTTAGTGAGATGACAGGAAAGATAAATATGTTTAAAATACTTGTGGGTGTAACTCAATTCTTTAATATCAATGCTTGTTCTTATGTGCAGCAATTCCTAAAGTGTCTGTTAGCTGTAATGTTATAGCAAACAGGAGTGTTATAATCCCCTCAGAATTTACATTTCCATGCCTAACCTATCTGGTATTAATCAGTCCAGATCGTACTTACATCTAAAGGAGAACTCTTTACAGGTACAGTTTCTTTACTTAAAATGAAAGAACAAAGTATTTAATAGAAAAAGTCACTTTTATACATCGCATTTAGTAAAACAGATTGTAGCAAACAATGACAGTTAATAGTTACTTGATTGCTCTTAGTTTATCCAGTGGCCCAGTGCACTAAACCTTTACCTTTGCTGCAGAGATATATTACCTAGGGGGACATTCAGTGCAATCCTTCCTCCACCTGAAAGAATCTACCTTGCTACCCTTCACCTTATTATCTTCAATCCCTATTCTGAGTATCCAGTAAAGGCAGGACACTCAGACACCTGACCTGGGTCTAATAAAATCCTTGATAGGGTTGTACAGCTATTAGTCCTGGCTTTCAACTGCTCAGGAGAACTACCAAGGACTAACAACAGAATGCAAAAACCCTCCCACTTCACAGCATTATATACGATATAGGGGGGAATTCAGGAACCTCTGAAGTGAGGCGCGTAGTGTTCGCCTCACTTGAGAGGTTCCTGAATTCCCCCCATAATCTTGGGATGGTCTGAAACTTGATGACATCACAAATAGTTCTCTATGACTGAGCCACATTGCTAGATTTAAAAGGATGATATATTCACTCTAGTCACTAGGTACAGTGCTTAATACAGTATTAGCAGATCAGTGGGAATACAGACTACATTTTGCTGACCTTGTGAAACATTTTTATTTTAGAAATCACCATCTAGCAGCAATATCTTCACCATTCTTACCATTACATGGTCATTTTCCTAAAAAAAAAATCCCAATATGAACTGATAAGATCAGTTTTATTTGCTCACTAATCATGACTTCTGAAATCCAAGCATAGTTATCAGACAAACAGGGTATTGTTTGAGCAGGGGCAATCTTTACTGAGGTCTACTCTCAGGCTAGGTTCACACTAGCGTATTATGCTCAGCGCATAATACGCTAGTGTGAAAAAAAGAAAAGAAAAATATTCCAGGCGTATTTTTCTTTGGTACTTACCAGCGACAGTATAAACACTCCCTCAGCATTCACAGTGTCACGGTGATATCGGAACATACAGAGATTACCACGGGAACTGGGTCGCCACTAGAGGAGCTATAGCGAACCAAGAACCCGTTATGCCTCTAGAAGCACTAAGGTGTACTCTAAGTGAGAGGAACAGGATAAAGTGGTACACCTTCTAGAAGCACTAAGGTGTATATGCACACGTGAAGCAACAGGGAGTGAGAGGAATAGGAAGACGTGACTTTAATATGATGTGGATCCTCTATGCCACAGTAGGAGTTGACACTGGTTAGCCCTGAGGCGCGGAATCTAAGGAGGGCCAGGTCTTCACCCTTAACCCCTGCAAGGGGGTATGGCCTTTGCGGTAGGCACCTTCCAGGTCGCGACCCTCAGGGTGACCCCCTACTGATGGCAGATGGCACTCACTTGGACCTCTGGCAACAACCTGGAACAGCTCAAGGCACATAGAGATGATCAATTTAAGAGACAGAGACTCTAGGCAGAAGCAGGCTGTAAAAGCATAATAAGCAGACGGGCAGGCAGGCAGATCCAATCCTAACAAGTGTGAAACAATAATCCTCGAGCACTGTGCTAATCACAGTGCTCCCTTTTGAATCCCCTGCTGCTGACGTCACTCGTGACATCAGCTGGCCATGATTGGCCGAGAACCCGGAAGCGCTGGGGTACACACAGCCCCAGCGCTTACCGGCATCAGAGACGCCGGGACATGAGCATCGCAGAAGCTGAGGTAAGCGCTGCTCGTGACACACAGCATTTCCTATGTGGTCGCATTTTGGGTGCAGTGTATAATATTCTGGCCAAAATGCGACACACAGCATATGTGCATCATATGCTAGTGTGTCCGGAAGTATGTGAGTACTATCGGCTTTCATTGAGCCATTTTTCTTTTTTTTCACACCAGTGCTAGTGTGAACCTAGCCTCAAACAGCAGCCAATCAGATACAGGTTTTATTGCTCTCCTATATCAGTCTGCTGATTGGTTGCTAAGGGTTAACAGAACTCAGTAAACAATTACCACCATTGCAAACAATGGTCCAGGTCTCTTATTTGATAATTATTTGATAATTATATTTGTTTGAATAGGATTAGCAGATTCCCCAAATGTAATAGTAAAAAATTAGTTATTAAACTAACTCAGAGATTGGAAATTTGTTTAATTCAGTTAAAGTCAGTCAGTGCTGTAAATGTTAAAACAAATGTTGAAAAACTCCATGGTAGATTTTAGCCATGTGAAGCTGAGAGTAATCTACAGGGAAAGGGTGATTTGTTTGGCAGGATTTTTATGTATTATGGCATCTTTTTCAGATTGTGGTAGAGCATATGTTCTCAATCCTGTCCTCAGGCCTCACAGCAAAGCATGTTTTGTAGCTATCTCTATAGCAGAACAGGCTCTGTCAGAATTCTCATTCACAGTAATCCACCTGTGCTGTTGTGTAGGATATCCTCAAAACTTGTCCTGTTGGCGAGGCCTGGGGACAGGTTTTAAAACCTATGGGAGAAAAGAAAGTAATTTGTGAGGTGTTGTACATTTTAAAGATAAAAATATCCTTGCCATGCTAAAAATCTGAAGGGATATACAAGTAGAGTAGGCTTAATGTTTACCTTGATCTTAGTGGAATTTCCAAGGCAAACATTTGACTGTGTACTTTGTGCTATAGAACTATGTGTGTTAATCCTGCAAATTCAAAAATGTCTTGTGCTGAATATGGCTGAATAAGTATATATACTGCAAGTATTTAGGACACTGTAGCCCCTTCTTCACAAATAAATTGGAGATGGCATATAAATTTCTCTTTACCTGTCTGAAAAAATGAATAAACCTTCTAATCAAAAGCTTTATCTCTTCAGTACTGGATCTGTTTCTTTATCAATCTCACTGCAAAGAAATATCTTCAAGGCATGTTTGCAGCTTTCTTGAATTGCTGAAGGACCACACGGAGGTCTTAGTAGGAATAAAGGTCACAATTATGTTTGCAAGAAGTAAAAATGAAGTTTGCTTCTTTATTTTATGCAGCTTTTGCATAGGACGTCTTCCTATAGTACATTCCCCATAGAATATAATGTAATTTGCCAGCATGAAGGAAGCAAATTGATTTTTTGAGTATTGTAGGGAACGATTCTCATGCAGATATTCTCTTCCTATTAAACAGGTGAATTATTTTTTTTTCAGTTCTTGGTATTATCCTCTACAGATTTCCTGTTAAATCAGAATTAAAAGCTTTGCTGATATAAACTAGATGCTTTCTTTTAATAAATATATATATATATATAAAAGTATACAATGTTTTTTTTAAAATTTGTCAAATTAAAAAATGTTTTAATTATTCTCTCATTGTTACCTGGAGGAGCCACAGCACAGCTCCTCCTCTGTCGGCTTCCCACGCTGCTTCTGTGCTGTGGTGGTTAGTACGGGGAACCCAGCAAGCACTTTGATGGACGTGCACCCCCTTCTAAGCAATGGGAGATTTAATAACCCAT
>WMED01005222.1:976-14886 GCA_019650415.1 Pipa parva
AGAGAAAATAAATACATAAGAACCTTATAGCTCAGTAAATACACAGGGGCCTTTATCTCAGTGTGATGGTTCACATTAAGGCTACTGCACCTGTATGTGGTTTTGCACAACTACCAACAAACTCCTGCAATTTTGTCTGCTAAAAAAAAAAAATAAGCTGCTAAACTACCTGCTAGCATAACTGCAAGTTATTGTCAGTAGTGATGATGTAAGAGAATGAGGCTGTAACACTTTTCATAGCTGGGCTAATGGAGTCCCAAATACAGAAGCATTTATGTTTAAAATGACACACAAAACAAGAACACAACTCCCCACCAGTCCGTTACATATGATCCAGCTGCTTCCTTCTCAGAGCTTTCTGATACTAGGAAACAACATTGAGGAGTTTCCTTCACAAAGTTTCGGGTACCCCACCCCATTTAATCCACTTAGCCAATTATCCAAGAGAACAGACATGAGTGTAATCTAATCCTATTATTATTGCCTGTCAAGTGTCATTCTTCCTTCAACAACGATACTGACAAGGCCTAGATATTGTAATGGGATTCAGGTTTCAGATTTTTATTGTTTTTCCTTTCAGTACAGAATGAAAGAACCATAATGAGATATGAAAAATAAATGGCTTTTGATTATGTGCCATCAATCAAACCCTAGGGTTGTCTTGCACATTACTTGGCTCTGTACCCGCAGCCTTAATCCAACAATGCAAAGAGTCAATAATAATGGACAGTGCAGTGGCTCAGTGGTTAGCAATGCTGCCTTGCAGCGCTGGGTTCTGGGTTCAATTCCACCCTGAACTTCATCTGCATAGAGTTTGTATGTTCTCCCTGCACTTGTTCCTCTAGGCACTCCAGTTTCCTCAAACAATCCAGAAACATACGACTGAATAGGGAAACTAGATTGTAAGTTCAACGGGGCAAGGACTGAAGTGAATAACGAACCTCTGTTAAGCACTGCATATTATATCAGGGTTATAAAAATGAACAAAAATACAAATAAGGGGAAACATAAATGGCTCATTTCAATACTTGTGCTTAGGAGAAAACAAGTGCCATTAAAATCTCTCCTACTCCTAGGAGCAGTCACCACTATTCTAAGCCTTTTGTATATAATGCCACTCACTGTAGATTGGAGAAGTCAACGAGTCTTAGCAATCTTTTCCAGACATTCACTTCAACAACCTTTTCCCCTCTGCTCTTCTGGAATTTCCGGGTGACATAGTGTTATAGAAACTTGTAGTAAGATTTAATACATAATGAGGTTTAGATTCAATAGGACCGGCTGCAGTATGGTGTGGTTAATCAATTCACACTAATTATCAGTTAAAGGGCTTACTCATTAATCACCTGCCACACTCCCATAGTAATTCTTTACTCCTTTGTTCACTAAACAGAGGATTCCTATAGCAAAGAAGTGAAAGTAACAGTAACCGTCACTTGCACAGTCAGTCGAACAGTAGCAGGCAGCCCCGCCATCAGCCCCCTAATTCAACCACTTTATTCAGGCAAAGTAAAACTGTCAAATGTGGCACAGTAAGCTTTGTCAAATTCGCTACTGCAGCAGACTCCAAGGCGAATTACTCGTGCACGCCCACGCAAAGGGATGTGAAGAATTCAAAAAGACAATGTCTGTCATAAGCATCCAAATTAGTGACAAATTCGCCACACTGAAGTTTGCTGTACAGGAGAAGATTGGGAATTGGCTTTCACACTATGGGGGTAATTCACCAAACAGCAAACTTACCTTCCGGATCCTTCGCATCAATACGCATACCCGGTTATGTGCTCGCTGATGTCCTGCACCCGGACATCAGTGAACGCTTTAAAGGGATTCCAGTCTATACTACATGTTAATTGTGTGTGTGACTGAACATTAGATTGTAAGCTACATAGGGCAGGGACTGAAGTGAATGATGAATCTCTGTAAAGCTCTGTGTAATATATCACTGCTATATAAATGAATAAATACAATACAATACAATACAATACAATACAATACAATACAATAGCTTTCAAACTTTTGCATATTAAATATGTGCACTTGCATTTCAACACATATTCACTGTATACCCAAAGGAAACAACTAATGAGCAGTAAGCTTCCTGAATCAATAATAAATATGTATTTTAAGCACAAATCAGTTTAGGTATTGGAACCATATTTTGTATAAAGCATAAATGCTACATGAAGACCTCCCACACTCATGCATATGTAATGGGTAATGTATTGATAATCCTTTTAATCACGCATACGCTTACTGCTTCCCTTGGGGGAGATGAATTGGTTGAACAGTTACAGGGGTACAAGTGAAAGAAGAAGGGACTAATATTGCAACAAGGATTCCATGCATTGCTAGCCTTTCCTAACCTATAAAGGTCAATACATGGAACTAGGCAAGTCAAAATACTGGGTAAGTTTGGGTAATTAGGACTTTAATTGTTAGGGGTAAACCTTTAGTGCCTTTAAATATAAGGCAACAAGGCAGCTGAGAAACAATATCTAATAATAGTTTGTGCACAAATACCAAATGGAGATTGCTAGCTCAGTCAAACTATTTCCAGCAGACAATCTAGAAGCTTGGTTTGCTAGTGTCTGATGGGTCCCTGAGGAAGTTGTGGTTCAGCAACGAAACGTGTAGGACTGTGACCATCTCTGTCAATTCCATGTTACATGCTTGTTAAAAGACATCTTTTGTGAGTATAATTTTATTGATTTTTAAATAAAAATTGTCGCTGGTTTTACACTATGAGCGTTTTTTATGACATGGATCGCTATACATTGGTGTGAGCTGAAATTGGAGACACTGTGAAGTTACCACTCATCTTTATGGAATTTGTTTGGATCCCCATCATGAATGGTTCCATGTGAATAAGAGTAACGATTGGTAATGTGTACAGCTCTAATTGTTTAAGCATTAAAGATCAGTGCTCTGGTAAGCACATTGATTGTAAGGTTGTGGATACAGCACGTTTTGGTTCATTCACTATTTATTATGTGATTTCGTTTTTTCAGTCACTTGAATTTACACAAGTTTGGGAAACTTTCCATTTTATATTGGACGTTTGGGTCTTTCTATCATTGATACATAATGTTTTTGAATTTTTGCTAGTGTCTAGTCTATTTTTTAGGCTAAATAAGTAGCTATAAAAAGCAATAATTGACCATAATTTGTACACACAAATGAACCCAGCAGTGACCATTGTTTTTCTTTTGTATTTGCAAATTATAGTCAAATATTGCTTCTAGAAGCTGGTCAACCTAACATGATGACCCCATACGCATCTTGTTAATAACATATTACAGTACATGCGTCTGGAGATGCCCAATGATCCGCATTTGACCTGTAAACAAACACTAGTCTGTTAAAACGTCGAAAACCTAATAGTTAAACTTTTGGCAAAGTTGCCATTACAGATATTCTACACAATGTTTTGGCTGTGTGCTTTCTTTTGAAGATTAGAAGGTTCCAGACAGTTATTATTATTATTTAAATGATATTTGTTTAGCTATTCCTGGAAGAACTGCTCCTTCCAAAACTCTGAGGGCTTCTAAATAAACAGTTCACAGTTGTTTATCAAAGCAATTTGCACCTTCTAATGCTTTAACCAGCTCATATTGCTGTAATGAGCTCACATAACCCCTGTGCGGAGGAGGATGGGGAACCAAATCCTGCAATATTACAGCTATTACCAGATGGAAACTATTTACAAGGCACAATCCCAATTCCCGACTCCTGAATCCCTGGGCTTTGATCACAGAGAAGAAAAGCTCTCACTGGATGAAAGGCAAACACTGTAAAGTCCCACATATAATTAGCATGCAGGTAAAAGTAGCACCACCAAGAAACCTACTGACAAAGGAATTTTATTGCACTATATTGAATGTATTATGTAAAATGACTAAAGGCTATAATAGTTTTCAGTTGGCCAGGCTCCGGAACAGTTTGGTAAGAAGTTGTCTGAAACATTCTTTACAATCACATAAGGCAAGTTTAATATGTGACCACTGACACAGCAGCAGTCTTTTTGCTCATACTTCATAGCTTGCATGCAAGCAAGTAATACACAACTCCTAAAGGAGAGCAAATAACCCATTTGCCACAGTTATGGATCTTACCCTGCAGCCCGGAGTCCTTCATGTCACAATGAAATGAAGGACTACAAAACCACCATTGCAGGGATTAGGAAGGCCCCCACCTCTGACTGTGCATGCTAGACTATCAGCACAGCTTACTTGGCAGCACCAACTGAAAAGATGGAGGAAGCAATCTTTAGCCTTTGCTGTCAGCAACACTATAGTCCAGCCTTAAAATGATAATAGAGAAATAAGTTGCATCATAAGTTGCATCTTAAATGTCAGCCAGTTAACACTTAAGTAAATAAACCCCACATTATTTTCAATGGGCTTAATGATGGATTCTCTATGGCTCTGCCTCTCTCACTTGCCATGGTGGACTCTGTATAAACTGGGGCACTGATGCTGGGCAGATAGCATTAACAGTAGGTGGGTTCTTTGCACTAAGTCACTTACATTGGGCGCTTTATTACCAAAGACACTGAAGCAGCACTTCAATTAAATAATACAACTTTGGGCACTGAATTATTGCTGGGAATGATGGATTATAGAGAGTCTGATACCTCTTGCAGCCCTGCATTACTAATATAATTGTGGTGTCAATGTAACACTGCTTTATTTACAGTGGCAATGTTGGGCTAATAGCAGTGCTGAGCTGCGTCACTGATCTTAACGAATGTATCATTCTACTGCATTCTGCATTAATGCTGTACATTCTGCAATGTAACTGAAGCACATAATGGTTCCAGATACTCTGCATTAATTGGGGGGGGGGGTAATGATAACAGGATATTACATAAAAATGAGCAGGTAAGGGCACGGCTGAACTTATGAGGACAATGGCCGCAGAGTTGCACAGCTCCTGAATAAGGATACAAACAAAGGAAGACATCGGGTCTCAAACTACTTACAAAATAACCATAACGCTCCAGATAGCTGGGACATACAAACACAGCACATATGAGAGATCCAGAATGTATGGCAAAGTGAAGAACCTGACACGTGACAGCCCAGACCGCGACAAAGATACTGGGAGTACAATGGGAGACATTAAACTAACACATCAGCCACATCACTCACTCGGAGTTGGAAGGTCTGAATTCTCCATATAAGAGAGAAAAATATTTGAGAGAAACAATATACCATAAAGCCAAAATTGTGTGCTTTCAAGAAACACATTTCAAGAAATCCAACCCCCCCAAATTTCGAAACAAAAAATACCCATTGGGAATACACTCAATGGCAAGAAACAATACCAGAGGTGTATCCATCTTTTTTCATCACTGATCTCTTTCCAGGTCCTTTACACCACAACAGACACAAAGGGAAGATATGTGATTGCAGTGGTTAAGATAAATAATGAAATTTACACAATGTCTGTGTGCCCCTAACTGCAACAAAGTCCAATTCTTGAAATCAATACTTCAATAAAATAAACACAACCACACAAGGACATCTAGTGATAATGGGCGACTTTAACATACCCCTGGACCTGACCCTAAATATTAGCTACACTCAAGGAGCAAAACCTTTAAAAACACAACAAATTTTATCCAAATCCTTCAGACAAACAATACAAAACTGCAACCTTTACGATACATTTATATGCCTGGATAACACATACATGATTCTCTACTAAAAGATCCATAGAATGAAAAAAGAATTGAACAAACTTTACAAAAGGTATTTCCAACAAAACACAACAGAGGAAGTTAATGCCTCTACAATATGGCAAGCTCACAAATCAGTGATCAGGGTGAACTAATAGCGATGGCTGCAGAAAAGAAAAAGGAAAAACCAAAAAGATAACAGAACTCATAGTCAAAACAAATACACTAGTAAATCAAAATAAAAACGAAAACAGTAACGAAAAACTACAAATGTTAATAGAACTTAAAAAACAACTTAATGCAGAATTCTGAATAAAAACACAACAGAAACTACAAAGATATGAGCATTTTATTATAATAAAGCCAACAAACCAGATAAGACCATTAGCCGACAAACTGAAAAATGTCCAAAACCATACATAAACTAATTAGAGAAATGATATATAACCCAAAAAACATAGCGGAAGAATTCCAAAAATTCTACTACACATTATATAATCTACAAGAAACAGAAGGATCTATACCTGTAGAAGCGATAAAAATACTCTTAAACAAAATTAATCTTCCATATATAAACGAAGAACAACAAGCAAATCTAGCCTCACCCATCACAAAGGAAGAAATAAAACAACCAATTAAAAAAATTCGTCCAAACAAAACACCAGGCCCTGATGACTTTTCCAACTTCTATAACAAAACCTTCATAGAACAATTAACACCTCCTATGAATGCATTTTGTCTACATATGAATGACAATAAAGAAACCCCGAAACACTGTACACAATAGTACTAACACCAAAACCAGGCAAACTTACAGATCAATGCATTAACTACCGCCCAATCTCCCTGTTGAACTCAGACATAAAGATTCTCACCAAAACTATAGCAGACAGGATAAACACAATCCTGACATCAATTAAATCTTACGATCAAGTAGGATTCATCACCACAAAACAAGCCCCAGACAGTACACTTAGAACATTCAAACTACGGCATATTGCAGAAAAAACAAAACAAGTGGTCCTACTGTCACTAGACACTGAAAAGGTCTTTAATAGGATCAACTGGTCATATGACAGAAGTCTTAAAAAAAAATTCAAAATTCCAGATACAATGATACAATCTTACTATTTTATACACTTCCAATGACACAGGTTCAGGTGAACGGATACAGCTTCCCTTATTTAAAATTACAAACGGTACACGTCAAGAACGCCCCCTTTCGCCTCTGATTTTTGCCATGTTAATGGAACCTCTAGCACACACAATAAGAAAGGAGAGTGGGGTAGGGGGCATACAGACCAACCACAAAAGGTATCCAATCCAGAAGATTGGACTATACGCTGACGATATCATAATATATATATATATATATATATATATATATATATATATAAATAATCACAAAACCAAATGAATCAATTTCAAAAATTCTCGCTCTACTAACAGAATTTGGAAACATATCACACTTTAAGATCAATAAGAACAAAACACAAGCATTACGGATAAATACAACCAAAGAAACAACACTCAAAGAAGAATTTAAATTTAATTGGCGAATACCTAGGCATCCGAGTTCCCAAAAACAAAATCCAAATCATAAAACATAACATAACCACATAAAAATATGGAATGAGATTCTCAAAGAGATGAACATATGGAAAAAAGACAGAAATCTCATTCATGGGAAGGATCAACGTACTAAAAATGACAATAATCCCATATTGTATTTGTTCCATACCTTACCTGTCTACCTTACCTTACAAAGTCTGCCAAGTAATCTTGAACAGAAAATTTCTAAAAAAAAAAAAAAAAAAAAAAATTGCAATCAGACTGCAATAAATTAATGTGGGGAAGCAAACCAGCCAGAATTGCAGCTAAACACTTATATCCGCCCTGGGAATGAGACTCCCAAACATTACAAATTTATACAAAGCCACCGTTTTAACACACCTGATACACCTACATGCTCCTACAAACAAAATCAAATGAGTGGATTTAGAAAAAAATTATTTGGCAAACATAAAATTCGAAGAATTGGTATGGACTCCAAAAAAAAAAAAAAAAAAAACAACAACATGCCAAAAACACAACACAAACATTACCCATAATTTTAATGGTCATACAGTAAATGCATGGGATGAAATAAACAAAACAAAAGAGCTGTGGTCTTTCTCATTCCCAATTACTCCATTATTCAGCTTTGAAATTTATAGCTACAGATCTAGAGGTGAACAAACACGAATCTAAAACATAAAATATATTGCAGACCTTTATGTAGCAGGGACATTGAAAACCTACCAGGAACTCAACACGCAGAACCAACTTAGGGGGGAATTCACTATGTTCCGAAGTGAGGTGAACACTACGCACCTCACTTCGGAGCATAGTGAATTCCCCCCTTAGTTGTAAAGATCAATTTATATACTTAAGAATTACAATCCTATTCCAAAAATTATAAATCATTAAGATCCAAAACACTAATAGAATTTCTCTGCCGAGAAAATAACATGGCATTAAAACTTACATCAAATTGCTATGAACGCCTTAACTCTGAAAACAGAAACAATAAAACAACACACAACAATACAATGTCCCATTGGGAGAATACCCTGGGTACAAACATTCCAGTACCACAATGGAATCAAGCAATGGAACAAAGGAAAAAACACACTAACTGTCTAAAACCAAATTGCAATTAAATACAAAATTTACTTTGAATGGTACAAAGTTCCTTATGGGTTGAATAAATGGTTGCCTGATGTGCCATCTCAATGTTGGAGACAATGTGGAAAAGAGGGCACAACAGAACACATATTCTGGTATTGCCCTAAAATCAGAAAAACGTGGAAAAATATTTTTAAGATTACTTATAAAATAACCTCATCTTCCGAAGTGCCGGCGCTGATGAGTGATGTCATTGCGCCTGTGTCGGGGGAGAAGAGCACCCCAGCGAGCGAGCGCTCCTTCAGTGTAGGCCACAGATCCGGCCTGAAAATTGTCAGGTTGGGTGTGCGGCCTGCACTGAAGGTGTGCCATAGGTTCACCATCCCTGTACTAACATATGGAAAAGTCTCTCTTTTTTTTTTTATATATATATATTTCTTTATATGTTCCTATGTTAATTTAACTTTCCTAATGAAAATAATTAAAAACTTTGAATTTAAAAAAAAAAAAAAAAAGAGCAGGTAAAAGTTCTTTTTTTTTTTATTGAGGTTCTTTCCAATAAAAGAAGGTTAAACCTAAACATTTTTTATGGGGTGTGCAGCCTCCACCCAACCCCCATGCACCCAAATATATCTCCAAAGAGACTGTAGGGGGGGGATGTTTATTTTGTGTGTTTGACATGTGTTTGGAGCGTGTATGAATACATATAGAAATAGATATCATGTACATGTGCTGGGCACATGAGTGTTTAACGTACTTCTCAATTAGTGTTGCAGATGCATGAGATTTCATAAATTGTTGCACGTTTAAAATGTAAAAGATAATCTACAATGATTACAGAATGTTCAACAAATGCTTGTAAACTCATGGTAAATGCATACTGAGCTTATGTGAGTGTTTGTACAGTTACAAGTTTATGTGCGTTTATGTGTGTTTAAATGCCTGTTAACACATGGACTATGATAGCGGCCTGGCTGACAGTCAATTCTGTTTACTTTTATAAATAAAATGATGCATACATAGACCTCAGCTGCATGAAGGATTATCATTTGAGAGTTCGCTGGATAAGATGCTTAAACACAGACAAACTGTAATAAATCAGTAGCAGAAGCAATACAGGAATGTGGAGGAGTCAGTGAAATGCAAAGTGATGTCTTGGTGGGAGGACTGACCATATAACTAATGTTCACTGGCCCTTAATCATTTGACAAACATTTCTTTGTAAGTTAAGCAGACTCTTTACATGGACAGTTTACTGAATAATTACTTGATTAGACTAACAGCCAGAAATATCTGACATATAACATAGCAAGTATAATATAAACATATAAAGTGCTACTTATGACATCACAGCACTATTACCGGGCGGTGCAACTCGTCTGTCAGTAGCACTTTAAATAGCTAAAAGTCTGCCTTTATATGTAAAAATCCAGCTATGAGAATACCCAACAGATCTGTCTAAATACAGGCTCGTGGCGCTCCGTGTCCTCAGTCAGGCTTCAGTCTGATGATACAGCTGAAAGTGGAGGGGTAAATATTTAAATGGAAGAGTGCCTGACAGAAGGTGTGAAAAGATTTATGGGGGTTGGGAGTTAGTTTAAGGGCTTTGTTACATAGAAAACAGGCCCTACACAAATGTATTAGATTGCTCCTATCCTTGAAAGCAAATAGAGAACTGACAGACGAGGCTTACTGATGCCTGCATTTAAAAGTACAAACCACAAATAAAACATGTCCATTGATTTCAATGGAAACCGCTTGGAAACTGCTTTACTTGCAAATGTTATTTGCAACAAAAGGTTACATGAAATTCTGGCGAAATTTACTAAACTCGAAAAGGCCGATTTCGCCTTTTTTTAATTTATCCCCTGGTAAATCTTGCTGTTCGATCAGTAAATATCGATTGATATTTTTTCGATAGATTTTTAGCAATCTAAATTTTCGATCGGAATTTTCAATGGAGAAGTGGCCAAAGCACTAAGGGGGAAATTCACAATTGTGCGAAGTGAGCTCCGAAGCCTTCGGCTCACTTCGCACAGACTGATATGCGCTCGCTGATATCCTGCACACGGACATCAGAGAGCGCTTTAAAGGGATTCCAGTCTCGGCGAGACCAAAAGAGTTGCCTCGCCAAGACTGGAATCCCTTTAATGCACTCGCTGATGTCCTGCACGCATATCAGTCTGTGCGAAGTGAGCCGAAGGATTCGGAGCTCACTTCGCACAATTGTGAATTCCCCCCTAAATGTAAAGTATGGCTGTTTTTCCATCTAAAAATCTGATCGTTCCCTTTGTTTCGCTCTTCTTCCCTTTCTTTATATTCAGCTGGATTACTATGCACCATAATGCATTTCTGGTAGAATAGCCATTGCTAGGTTTCAGGTTACTAATGGCCACTGAGAACTTACTACGTATTATGTAGCACTAAGACACAACTTTTTACATTGACTGTAAGTTGTATATGTAACTGTTACAATACCTGGGGAAGATATCTGCAACCTGTATCTCTCCAACTGTTGTTGGTAATCTTTATTTCCATTTGCTGCACAGGCGCATTGTGGGAGTTGTTCATTAACAGATGAGAAGCAACATGCTGGACATCCCTGACCCAGAAAGACAGACACGAATAAAGGCAACTTTGGCATGTAATGGCAATAAATCTATGTGAGAATAAACAGAGCTTTTTGAAGGCTGAAGTTAGGGATAGACACTAACCTTGAGGGTTTAGATAAAGCCTGTGTAACTTATCTATAAATAAAGACTCCATCTTGTTTTCTTACTAGCATAGGCCAGTTTTGCTGTCAGACAAAAAGGCCAAACTGTACATATCCATAAAACAGAATAAGTAACAAACAATGTTTTGGGGAGGTTTCCCTTTCTGAAATGTTGTTTGTTACATACTTTGCGCCACTGGTCAGTTAAACGGAGTTAAATTCTACAATTAACAGTGTGTGCAGCCTTTTTTTTCTCTCTTTTCATGATGCTAATTATTATGCTGCAGCCTAGCTTATAAAGGATTTTTTCTACTTGCTGCAAAATAGTTTGTACGGCTGCAGGCTCTTTAATGTGAAAAAATGTTCCTGGGTATTTATTGCAGCAGTACCGCTGTGTGGCTTTATACTGTACACAGAAAAAGTCCAATGTTAAAACACCCAGTGTAAGGGGAATGACAAAGACAGTGATGCCCAACCTTTTTCAGCCTGGAGGCCGTATAAATTTGCGACACGCATGTCACGGGTCACTTCAAAGCCGCGACAAATTTTAAAGTTACAACTGTGACAATTTTCCATAGTAAAGTCGCGACTGCGACATTATTTTCATTAAAAGACATGACTGTGATAGTAACAGTCTCATGTGACTGTCTTTAGCTGGCGAACTCACACTTATACGCAACAATTCAGACTTCGGAATTCGGACCAGATAGCACCACGTCACGGGCCGCATATGGCCCGCGTGTCATAGGCTGGGCATCACTGGACAAAGACATCACAGAATATCAGAATCTGCACATGTCTGTAACCCTAGAGGTAAAGTTATCTGTAAAATGTAACTTTTATTAATGCATCATTAAAATCATAAAAAGAAAAACCAAAAAGAAAGAATATAATAGTAACACAACAAAACATAATATCTTAAAAATGCCCTGTGGAAATCCACTCGGCTAAGTGGTATTATCCTAACAGGTAGGAAGATGAGGAGGGGAAAAACGTAAGTGGCTCTCCCTAGTGTATTTAGTAAAGCTTACGCATGCTTCACCCCTTCTTGGGAGCTTTATCATTAGCTTCAATTTTATTATAAACACATGATCATGTACATAAGAAACAATAGTTAATGTATAGTTCCCCTTTAAGTGGATTATTATGTTTGGATAGTGTCCCAGAAGAGGACTGTTCCCTCTTAAACCTTCACAGGTTTCACTATGTTTTTAATCCAATTGCTGATACAGCAAATCACACAGCAGTAGTACTGGAGACCTTCCTTCACCCAGTATAAACAGACAACTGATCGGTGTTCCTGACTAGCCGCTATATTATTTTGATGGACACATCCCGAAGGAGGGAGGGATGGTTTCGATAACGGCACCAATACTATTCAGATTTCTTCTCTTTGGCTTTTCTTTTTATGATTTTAATTATACATTAACAAAAGTTATATTTCACAGACAACTTTACCTCTAGTCCAAGTTTACTGGGAGAAATCTCACATCCATTTTAATTCGCTTCAACAGCAGAAGGTTGGCAACCTTTTGGGCTGAGGGAGCCATATACGCGTGGCTCTCTCAGCCCTTTTGAATCCGGAGCCGCTGACATCACATAGGTGACATCAGCGGCTCCTGATTGGCTAGCAACCCAGAAGCGCTGAGAGAGCTTTGTCTCTACAGCGCTTGCCGGCGATTAACGGGTAGACTGTAACGAACAGTGATTGCATGTGAGCACCGCTTGTTACAGTCAAAGAGCCAAATGTGGCAACAGCAAGTGGATAAAAACGGTTTAAAGATTGAGACCACACCAGCCTTTTGGAACATTGTGCTTAGACTGGCATCCATAGTTGATGTAAAATCATCATCATTTGGGCAAAAACATGCAAAATATAAAAATATATATAACAATAAAGTACAAAGACAAAAACATTTTTAATAAAATGGCCACAATAATTTGCTAAAAGCGATTAACTGAGATGTCTTTAGTTAGTTTGCCTATTTTTCTGGGTCTAAAATGCTTTGAAATATGCATGGTAAAAAAAGTATTAAGTTTACTTTATGTTATAGGTTTGTTATGTTCAAAATAAAATGAAAATACCCAAGGCATCCCTGTTTCTTAATTTACAAGCAGAAAATGCATGGGTATAAGTAGGAGATTGCACCTGCATATGCTAAAAGAGGAAGTGTTCACCAATGACAATAGGACTGTGAATTGGAACTAGACATACCTAACACATTCATTCACTTGGAGAGAGAGGTCACAACGTATTGTAATTCCTGTAATCTACAAGACCCAATTCCTGTGGTTTGGCTATTTTAGGGGTAATACATATGTATATTCCTAACCTGTGTATTTATATATACACATTAGGGTATTTCTGATGATAATCAGTAAGAAATAGAGATGCAGAAATATTAAAAA
Source organism: Pipa parva (assembly GCA_019650415.1). NCBI lineage: Eukaryota > Metazoa > Chordata > Amphibia > Anura > Pipidae > Pipa > Pipa parva. The sequence goes on from WMED01005222.1 coordinate 14,449, forward strand.
CCTGAATAGTTTAGCATATATTAATACCTGGATAATTAATCATCACATGCTTTCAATGACACAATTTACAAGATGGTACAGTGGGCTTGAGCCAATAAGTTTACACAAACAGCAACATATGAGGAACTGACATTTATTTTGTCTAGCTGAACAACTCTCAATATCTGAGAAAAAAAAAAAAAAAAGACTCTCGTGCAAGTTCCGGAACAGTTTGAGAAAAAAAAAAAGTCAACTACAAGTGCAAATAACAGTGTGAAAATCTAATAACTGAGCATGAATCCTCCAGATGATAAAAACAAATGTCTGCAAACACGGTACAAGCAATCACATAAAGCACAATATATGGCAGTCCTGGTCTCTGCACAATATGGCAGGTCCTGGGGGGTAATTCAGCATAGTCCGAAGTGAGGTGCGGAGTGTTCGCCTCACTTCGGACTG
>WMED01005224.1:0-19748 GCA_019650415.1 Pipa parva
GCTATTGGTCCGCGGACCGGCGCCGGTCCGCGGACCACCACTTTGAGAAGGACTGTTCTAAGGGATCTGATTGGAGGAACTTTAATGTCAATCATCATTTTAGCCACGCCCCCTCCAATTTGAGATTCAAGCCTGACATCGAAGCAGAAAAGAAGCAGGGAGTTTGCTTCTTTTAGTACACATACTTACTACTTCTTTTACTATGTTAAAAGCATTCAGCTAAGGCAACTCCCTGCTTCTTAAACAGAGTCTGACAGGTCCACTTTAAGATTCCAAACTGAACTGCTGAACAGGAAGTGGCTGAGAGAGGGGAGGAGCTTCAGTAACAAACTGGTGCTAAATTGTGAAGGGTGGAAATAAATAAATCATTTATACTTCATAAAGTATTTTTTTAACTTGTGCCAAATAGACAGGAAAACAACTGTGACTAAACTGTTCCTTTAAGAACTCCAAGGGGGTATTTATAAAAAGTCAAAATTCGTCCCTTTTTTTTTTTTCTATATATATTTTTCAACTAGTTGTTAAAAAAAAATAGGATTGGGGAAAAAAAACAATTCTTCATATTGTTATTATTTCATACTTTTATGACACATATGGATGATATTTCAGACACGTCTACCTGTCATATAGAAAACTCAGAAGTTGTCAAACAATATTCATCATTGTCAAAGCGCATACAACTTCCGGTAAATACAGACGAGTCAAAATCTCCCGCCAAAATACCTTTATAAAGCTTTCTGTTCATTTGTATAGGATTGAATACAACTTTGTGATGTAAGAAATGCATTGAAAAGTGCCTTTAAACATGGCAATAACTGTTTTGTAAATAGGCGATACAAGTGTAATAAGAAAACACACTTTGAGCCTTATTGACTAAAAGCCAAATAGTCACGTATACAGTAGGTATGGATTTGCATTGAATTGCCACTTCCCCATGTTTGCTTATTGAGCTAATTCTGTGATGTGGTGAATACGCGTCTGATTTTGGAGACTACAATAGTTGCGATCTTGCATAGCCCTTTCCATCAGTTTGTGTGTCTGTGCACAGGTACTTTGTGTATTCAGTAAGCAGCAGAGTCAGTTGTGACTCTGACAAGGCATAGTGCCCCGAATTCTCCTGTTTGACTTCGCCACATCAGAGTGGTGAATTGTGGGGGTGGATGGCAGGGCTCCTGTTTGGCATAAGGTGACTATTTCCTCATAAACCTTGCTTTTTAACAAGTAATAGCTTTGCACATCAGACATTACTTGTTGTAGTAGTGAAAGTGAAATGTTCCCCATTCTTGCTTGATGTAACACTTGAGCTGCTCAATAGCTCAGGATCTCTGTTGTACATTGTGCTTTACCTTGTGTCATATGTTTTCAGTGGGAAAATGATCTGGATTATGGGCAGGCTAGTTTGGCACCCGAACTCCCTTACTACAAAGCCATGCTGTTTTATCAAGTACAAAATATGTCTTGCTATTTTCTCACTGAAACAAATAGGGACATCCCTGAAATGAGACTATCTAGATAGCAGAATATGAATCTATAAAATGTGTTGGTAGCCTTAAGTATATCAATGTGCAACATACCCATGCCATTGGCATTAACACACACCAATAAAATAACAGATACTTGTGATTTGGATAGTCATTTTCCTCTTCTACTCAGAGAAAATAGACTTCATGTTACAGTGAATTTGTCAGACTACAGCACCCATTTCCACTCTGCATAAGTCTGTCATATGAGCTTTAGCCCAGAGAAGCTTGCACCATTTCTGGATGTTATTGATATCTGGTTATCGCTTTACATAGTCCCAATTTGTATTTTTTGACTTCTCATCCTACTTCTATCCGCCTGACTACGTCACATTACACATGCAACAATGATTGTCATTATCCGTTTGTTCGGCAAGTCTATTCTCCACTTAGTCAATAATGAGAAGTGAATTTGTGACTATTTTGGCGATGCGACTCTAATTGTAGTGAGGTGAATTCGACAGATGATTTCAGCCTTTTTGACAGTAAGGCCCTGAACCTTTCATGAATGCTCCTCATATACAAAACCATAAAGGCATTACCCCTGTTAATTACCAGCACTTACAAAACAGCACACCTTCTATTTTTGCTCATATTTTGAGGCAAAGTAACTTTCTTGGAATTGGGTTCTTATGTGTCACGAACAGAGAGTGGACCCACTGTACTACCTTGGAGTTAGGCTTTAGGTATGCTGCGAGGCGCGGAGTCTAAGAGGCCCCTGGTCTTCGCCTTTAACCTCCGCAAGGAGGTACTGGTCTTAGCTGCGTAGGACCCCCAGGTCGCAGCCCCCAAGCGTACCCCCAAAGTAGTTGCTAGTACTGGAACTGGAGACTTGTAACAGGAACAGGGAGTGACTTAGAGATAGAAAAGTGGAAATGGGAACTGTCACTTTAATAATGATAAACTAGGAAGCAGCCTGGAACAACAGACTGGATATTGCAATATGAAGTGCAGGAACACAGACTAATTGTTTAATCGTAGGAATGCTATATGACCTTAATAGCTGGAAGCTTAGGCACAGAATGCCTAAGCTGTCCAGCTTTTAAATCTCCCGCTGCGTCCTGATGCAGCGGGAGTGCTCCCAACATGTACGTGTCAAGGGGGCGCACCGGCAACGTTGAAATACCTGACAGGTGCAGCTCGTGCACCTAAGGACAGCGCACTCGAGACTCCTGTCAGGTAGGAGACGGCGGTAACGCCGACCGTCACATTACCTCCTCCTCTAAGACTCCTTCTCTGAGGATGAGCACCAGGCTTGTGTGGAAACTTGGAGTAAAATTTTCCCACCAAAGTAGGAGCATGGACATCATGTGCAGGAACCCAGGATCTCTCTTCAGGACCAAATCCTTTCCAATCGATTAACTAGAAAAGTCTCCCCTTAGAAATTTTTGAGTTAAGAATCTCTTTGACCTCATATTCTTCAGAATTATCCATGGAAACAGGTACCTGTGGGAGGAATTTTCTCGTGAAATGATTACAAACCAGGGGTTTCAGTAGAGAGATATGAGAAGAATTGGAGACTCGTAAATGAGGAGGAAGTTTTAATCTGTAAGCAAGCGGATTAATTTTTTGTAAAATCCGAAAGAGTCCGATAAATCGAGGAGCAAACTTTAAAGAAGGTACCTTCAAACGAAGATTCCTTGTGGACAGCCAAACCCTGTCACCAACAGAAAAACAGGGAGTCACCCCTCTCCGTTTATCAGCCCAATGTTTTATTCTGTCTCTCGAGTGCAACAACTTAGATCGAACCTCAGTCCAGTTGTTGGAAAGATCTTTAATTAAGTCATTGACTGCAGGAACAGAAGTGTTCGGCTTGAGTGGAAGCGAAACTTCAGGATGAAACCCAAAAACAGTTGAGAAAGGAGTTTTACCAGTTGACTCAGAAACAAGGTTATTATGAGCGAACTCTGCCCAGGGTAAAAGTTCCACCCAATTATCATGATGGGAGGAAATGTACATCCTTAACAATTGCTCTAAGGACTGATTGATCCGTTCGGTTTGTCCATTAGTTTGTGGATAGTAACCGGAAGAAAAACCCAAATTAATGCCTAGCACCCTACATAAGGCTCTCCAAAATTTTGAAACAAATTGAACTCCCTGATCAGAAACAATGTGCTTGGGAAGACCATGGAGGTGAAAAATCTCTTTAAAGAAGACTTGAGCTAGACAAGAGGCAGATGATAAGGACTTCAAAGCAGTGAAATGTGCCATCTTGGAAAAACCGTCCACCACAACCCAAATCACTGTACAGCCCTGAGATGGCGGTAAGTCAGTAACAAAATCCATGCTAATATCGGACCAGGGTCTTTCCGGCATCTGTAAGGGAAGAAGTTCTCCTGCCGGAGCTTTAAGAGGAACTTTGACCCGGGCAAAAGTGGTGCAAGCATTGACGAAGTCTTTAACTGAGGATTTCCATTGAGGCCACCAATAAAACCGAGAGATGAGTTCCATAGTCCGTTTGATACCGGGATGACCCGAAAAACGAGAACAATGGGCCCACTTTAAGATGGAGAGTCGTTTAGCTTTGGGCACAAAGGTCTTGTCCCTTGTATGCACGCTGTGAAGATTAAAAGGGCCCACGAAACACTGCGGGTTGATAATAGGCATTGGTTCTTTAGTCTCCAAATCCGCACAGTCGAAGGAGCGGGACAGGGCGTCTGCCCTACGGTTCTTTTCTCCCGAATGAAAAGTGAGAATGAAATTAAATCGAGAGAAAAAGAGAGACCACCTTGCTTGTCTAGGATTCAAACAACTGGCAGTTTGCAAGTACAGTAAGTTCTTATGATCTGTAAAAATTGATCTGTAAAAATTGTAATTGGAAATAAGGCGCCCTCCAACAAATACCGCCAGTTTTCTAGTGCCAATTTCACAGCCAAAAGTTCACGGTCACTGATAGTATAGCTTTTTCTCAGTCTGTGAAAATTTCCTAGAGAAAAATCCACATGGTAAAAGCTTTTTAAAGGCAGACAATTGTGAAAGGACTGCACCTACTCCCACCAAAGAAGCATCCACTTCTAAATAAAATTACTTACCAATGTCTGGATGATGAAGAATGGGAGCCATGGAGAAAGAAGCTTTCAAATGTTCAAAGAACCTAATTGCTTCTCGTGGCCAAATTCTGGTATTAGCACCTTTGCGAGTCAAAGAAGTCAAAGGAGCAACCACTTGGGAATAGTTCTGAATGAACTGTAATAGTTGGAAAAGCCTAAAAACCTTTGAAGAGCCTTTAAACCCACTGGTTGAGGCCAGTCAAGTACTGCTGAAACTTTAGCTGGATCCATCTTGAGTCCTTGGGATGAGATAATATACCCCAAAAAAGGTAACTCCGATTGTTCAAATGAGCATTTCTCAATCTTTGCATAAAGAGAGTTCTCCCGTAACCACTGCAATACTTGTTGAACGTGCCTACGATGAGAAATTAGATCCTTAGAGAAGATCAAAATATCATCCAAGTAAACCAATACGAACTGGTAGAGGAGGTCACAAAAAATTTCATTTACAAAATGTTGAAATACAGCTGGGCATTGCACAAACCAAAAGGCATCACAAGGTATTCATAGTGCCCATCCCGAGTATTAAAAGCTGTTTTCCACTCATCTCCTTTTCGTATCTGAATGAGATTATAGGCACCTCGTAAGTCCAATTTAGTAAAAATTGTCGCCCCTCTAAGGCGATCAAAGAGCTCCGAGATCAAGGGTAAAGGATAACTATTCTTCTTTGTGATTTTACTTAGACCCCTATAGTCTGCTTTCTCCATTTTGCATATACCACAACATTGTGAGTACGTTAGAGTGGAAGATCCAGGTTCCCCTCCCTTCACATTTGGTCTTTCGGGAAAAATTGATGTGGATATTGTCCTGACTTGGACCATGAGGAATACGAGTTTTGTGTGGGGCATTTTCAATGTTTGGAGTTGGTGAGAGTCCACCCTAGCCATTAACACATGGTGTTTTATGAATTATTCTCTCAGTTATACACACTTCTGTTTTTTGGCACGTTTGGGCTTTTTATTTTATAAATTGCTTTGGCAAACATTCTGCACTATATATGTGTTTTGCGCTTTTTCCAGAGAATACCACCTTTCTCATTTCCATGCATTAAAGAAGGAGTTTCCGAAACACACTCCAGTGGAACAAGCTGCAATTAATATCACTTTAAGAACTTTTTTCACAATAAGTTATTTTAGTTTAACTGTTTTAGCGCTGCTCACATTTGGTTGTGCAATAAGACCCCTATAGTCGATACATGGTCTCAGAGAACCGTCCTTCTTTTTGACGAAGAAAAATCCAGCACCCGCTGGAGATGAAGATTTCTGAATAAAACCTCTTTGTAAATTGTCCTTTATATATTCTGCCATCGCCTCTGTTTCGGGAACCGATAATGGGTAAACCCTACCTCTAGGTGGAGTAGAACCAGGTAACAATTCAATAGGACAATCAAAGGATCTATGTGGAGGAAGAGTTTCTGCCGCTTTTTTAGAAAAAACATCCTCAAAGGATCGGTACGGTGCCAGAATCTGGGAACTTAAAACAGAAACCAAGACATTCATTCTTATCGGTCTTTGAAATGTGTGGATGCAGGAAGAAAAACAGGCCGCACTTCAATGAGTCAATTCCCCGGAAGACCACTCAATGGTGGGAGAGTGGAGTTGTAACCATGGAAGCCCCAGTAATAAAGTGCAGGTAGCCCTAGGCAGCACATAACAGGAAATGAGTTCTTCATGAAAAATTCCCACACGTAACTTAAAAAGCTCTGTACGAAACTGAATAAGTCCATGAGCAATATCAGTCCCATTGATGGTTGAGATGCGTAATGGGGTCTTCAAAGGAACAAAAGGAATACTAAAGCTTTGTGCAAAACTTAAATCGAGAAAATTTGCAGCTGCCCTGGAATCAATAATGGCAGTAGCAGACAAAGATTGAAATTCAAAAGATACTGTTACTGGAAATAGTAGTTGAGACTTGGGGAATTTAGTAGCATAGCCTATAGCGATGTCCCCTACATTACTTAGGCTTTGGCGTTTCCCGACTTCTTTGTACGTTCAGGACAAGCATTCTTCATGTGTACTCGAGCGCCGCCCACAATAGAGACACAAACCCACCAATCTGCATGGGCTCCTTTGGGGAAGGTAGCATTGGATTCTGAAATTTACAGCCAATGGAGGGAATCTATGAAGTCTCTGTCTCTCTTTAACACGCTGTTGAACCCATAAATCCACATGGGTAGCAATAGAAATTAAAGCATCTAAAATATTGGGTAATTCTCTAGCGGACAATTCATCTTTAATATGACGAGCAAGCCCCTCCCAGAACGTTGCAACCAAGGCATCATTATTCCAGGTTAGTTCAGCAGCCAGGGTATGGAATTCAATAGCATAATCACCCACTGACTGTGTGCCTTGTCTGAGATGTAACAAAGCAGAAGCAGCAGAAGAGGTACGTCCTGGCTCTCCAAACACCATTCTGAAGGTCGACAAAAATTCAGAAATATTGGAAATAATTGGATCATTCCTCTCCCAGAGAGGGGATGCCCAAGCCATGGCCTTCCTGACAAGCAAATTCATAATATAGGCCACCTTGGCACGATCCGAAGGGAATTGAGCCACCATAAATTCAAAATGACTGGTACACTAGTTAATGAAACCTCTACAGGTCTTAGGATCTCCATTATATCACTTTGATTATACCCTCCTGAGGAAGCAGTACTTGTGAAACGCGTTGAGAGGTATACATACTTTTTTTTGGTTTACTGATTTTCCAGCTGTATGGCTCAATCGTTGGGTTGCATGTTACACTAAAAAATCAGTTGCTGTTATTTCATGTATTGCTCATTGATCACCTATACAGTTGTTTCTTATAGAGCATATTGTCTGTTTTTTCATCTTGTTTTAAACAATAAATCTGGACGTTTTCATTTGGATCATCCTAATTCCTATTCATTTAATCATGGATAACGTTTTACCCTGAAGTTCTTGTCAGAGTGTTGGGTGTTTTAAACCACACCAGTCAAGTCCATCTGGATTTTTTGGAGTACCTCTTGACAACCATAAGGGTCACACCTCATCAATGGTTCTAAAAGCAACATTGTACAATATTTCTTGTGAGCATATATATTAAACATCACATTTAAGGGTGTTTTCTTTATTTCTCATCACATCTAATTGGTACGTTTTGGGACTAGATCACAACACTTGAAATATTTGTGATAAGGCACTTAGTGCCTTTTGTTTTGTGCTTTTCTCGCAGTTTTTCATGTTGTCGTTCGAGAAGTGTTTTGAAGCACACTTGTTATTGAGAAGGCTGCAATCAACTCTCACTTATTATTGGATTTTTTCTGGGACTGTAACATTGGACTTTTTTTGGGTTAATGTTCAATTTTTTATTTATTTATTTAAAATAATTTTCACAAGAATATTGTTTTTTAGCGCCCCCCTTTTTTCATATACACTGGTTATAAAACACTTGACTGGTTCCAGTTGGGTAACAGCACCAGTAAAGTATTTGTAAATAAAACCCCATAGTGTGACAGTGTTAGGGTCATGGTTTTCAATTAATCGTTCAATAAAATATTAGAGTTGGCCAAGAATATCCTTAGCACGATTGATATCGCTTCACTTTCTCTTTAATGAAGGAAATAAGTGATGATTATTGACTTCTAACACTCCCCAAGCCATTCCCCTTATGACTCAATGGTATTGTCGTAAAGGGAAAAGTACATGGACAACAGAGTATTTAAAGGCTGTCAGTGTATTTCAATGCACTGTTATTTTGAGCATCTGATTAGAGCTGCCCCTTGGCCATTTTTAACTGACATTGGCCCACCTTAATCCATCTTGTTTGCATTTGGGAAAGTTGGATGCTTTTATTCCTTGTACACCTTTCAGGGTGAAGCTATAGCCAAGGATAATACTTTGCCAAAACCAACCAACAAGCCCATTCATTGTGTTTGGCTGGATCAGATCTTCATCCAGCACTGCATGTTCTACAAAGAAAAGGCATAGTAATCATCCAAAATGTTGTGCTATCACTTACCTGCCTGGAGTGAATAAATAACTACACACAAATAATACTAAGGTGCGCACAACTCCTTCCTTTGTGCTTTCCCTGATGTGAATTGTGTGATGTACTGGAAACAATTGTATCACCTCCCCCCATGCTCAGTGAGTGCGCTGAGAGCACTTTTTACTACCGCGCAATAAAATATAAACTGACTGAGGTTCTAATAATGCCAGTTCCAACACAAACTTCATCAATCAATGGGATTTAGAAACTGGAAAAGTAAAAATCGTGTTCATGAAAAACTAACATTTACAGACAAGAGGAGCAACTCAATCAAACATGTATCACCATTTAAAAATGTATAGAAAAGGGGAAAATATTAAGGGGGTTTTATAAGCTAAAATGATTTTAAGCACAGCCATAAATAATTTCTCTTTCCTGCTAATGAGCAGCCACATAATTACCCCCTTTCCTTACAACACACTGAAATCTAACATTCACATCATTTGTTAATGCCCCTGCACACATCCACCCTCCAAAACATTACAAACAATAAAAAAACAATTGCTTTTTTTTTTTTTTTTAAATGTTCTGCGTTAAACATAAACCTTTTGGATTTGTCTAACAAAAAAATAAAAAAAACTGTAGTGGAACAATGGAGGAAACGCCAGTATTCCCGAATGACTCCAAATCCGTATTCTAATTTTAATTTTTAACAGCAAAAAAAAAAAAAAAAAACTCTTCAGCAAAACTCTTAATTTCCATCATTTGCCATTGTAGAGAATTCCTGTGGTGCAACAGTAATAAAACGAGGCAGTAATGAGAAAGCCTATGCCCTGTGACAAACCTAATCAAACTATTATGTGGACAGCATGGGGCCAATAAGATTAGAAATCTGTACTTACTGAGCAGTGTACTGCCTCTTGTGAATATTAGAATTATCAAGCCGGTTAAAGTACAAATTAGGCTGGAATCTGACTTTGGCAGGAGATAAGGAAAAATTGTCTTTTTTTAAAAAAAAAAAAAAATCAATTTAAAATGATAAAATTGCAGGACCAAAAAACTGGTTCCTGGTCAGTAAAAATATTACTATATTGGTGCTGACCAGGAACCAGTATTTGTCCCTGCAATCATCTAGTCCTGGAAACAGAAGGTTTTCAGGCAAATTTTTTTCCTTTTAGGATGGGGCCACACTAGCGACCTTTATAGAAAAATTCTCAGTGATTTTTTCCCATGAAAAAACATGGCCAATGAAATTTGTGTAAAATGAGGGAATACGGCCATAGTTGCAGGAAGCATTTTAGCATGTTAAAGGAGAAATAAAGCTCATTAGGACTAGTGTGGAAATAATTCGCTCCATGACTGCCTCCTGCTCTCACTAGCCAATCTGTCTTACGCCACACCGATGTGATCATCTTCACTTCCTGTTTCAGCAAGCAGAGCAAATGTAGAAGCAATTTTACATCAGAATTCTGCTTGCTCATCTCACCAAAATCCAACATCAGTTTAGCCAGATGCGCATGTGTATATGTTACAATGCTTACTGTTCTACCAGTTTATGTTAAGGGTTCCATCTATCCTCCCCTGGTTATGTAGCAACCTTGGTTGATGTTATGGAGGCACTCTTTAAACTCCACACAGTGTTATGATGTCACTAATTCAGAACACACCTTATAGCAAGCTCATGCTGGGAATGGATATTTACCTAATGAGCAGTTTAGAGCAAATAGCACAAGCCCTAAGACGAATTTTAGCCATAAAAAAAACAGACACCCTCCTGAGGTAAAATAGGCCTCACACGCCCCTTATGTGGAGCAGGGTCCTTCCCCTATGCTCCACAAGGCTTCCCTGTTCTAGAATAATTATAACGTCATTAACAGATCTGAGCTCTCGTGACAGCATGTACACATGACACAGTGACACCATATGGGAAAGAACATTTCATAAGTTAAATGATCATGGCATATTCTCCTCTCCTTTGTCCCGGAGTTAGCCGGGAAGGGCTCCAGCCAACTCAAAACCATTCATGTAGTAAAAATAAATCCAGACTGCTCACTTTAATGTTTCAAGGGGAAATCCCCATTTTATTGCAGAACGTGCTCACACAACGTTTCAGGTGGGCAACCACCGCCCTTCATCAGGTGTTGCAAGCCCTTACTAAACTGCTGTCAGGACATAATAATGAAGCTGAAGGGAGGGGCACATTGGGAGATAACCTCCATTGCCCTGAAGAAGCAGCACAGCAGAAGTAGGGAGCAAGGCAGCAGTGCCATTATGCAGTGTCAATGCATTTGTAACATATATTAACATAACAGGACAAGGTATGAGAGAACTCACACAATATAACTGAAGATAACCTTCAGAGTAGCCCTAAGTTGAGTAAATATTGATAGAAGTCTATCAGGATAAATAGGTCAATATCTCCTACAGCAGAATCACAGGAAAGGGAAACTTTACTCTAGAACAAATCTGGGAAAACTACAGCCCACGGGCTGCATCCGGCCCTCTAGACTCCTAAGAGTGGCCCACGTGAGGATGTAAAAATGGCCTTCTGAAACCATCCGGGCCATTCATGTAGCCCAATGGCAAAAATAACTGCCCGCCCTATTCTAGAACTTAAGAATCCATGTTTGTAGACAGGATGTCCACCTAACCTTCTGCTCTCCTGCTGTAGCAATACTTGTAGGGCTTCCTTTATCTCTATTACTGACATGGTCTGCTGTGTAATATAGCAGAAACTGTACCATCTCTAACTCACTCCAGGGCTAAGGTCTTCATATAGGAACATGGTCCTGTATGCACCCAGGGTACCTTGCTTCATCTGTAACTCATTAGTTACTAATGCAAATGACTTCAAGAGGAGTAAAACAATGGGAGATATGGTGGGAAACAATAGAAATTCTGCAAGTGTAACCAAACTGTGCAATTTCAGAGTAACTCTATTAAGTTTAATGGTATTCTGAAAGTTGCATGACAGTAGCAGTCACATTCCACTCCCAGCGACGGGAAACTATTCCATTAGAGCTAATGATAAGTAATAACAGTGGCTTCTTGTAGCAGCTTCTGAACTGCACAAAAGTTTCCAGTAAAAACATCCCTATAAGCATTCAGCCGCTCATTATTTAAATGAATGGTAGAACCAAAAATGCATTTATAGTTACTATATGTTAAATTTGTGCTTCCAATCATTCTAAACTGTGTGTATAAAGTATGATGTTTAGCTATGGAACTTTAAAACTCGGGCTTTATGCTGGGGTCACACTAGGTGATTTTCAGCTGAGTTTTTTTAATTAGGCTCATTATTACCCATCTTGCAAAACACAAAAGCCTGTGTGGATAATCCCACAGGAAACAATGGAGGCAATTTTTCCAGCTCAGCTGAAAATCAACTAGTGTAACCCCAGCCTTAGGGCCCACTTCCTTTATATGTATTATATAAAGCACCATACAAAACAACTGGATTAGATGGGGTCTGTTTAACAACATGGCTGTTATCAGTAAAGATAAGAATATATAGAAAGCACCACAATTAATGAATTTAATGTCAAAGATAACATTTTCACAAGTGCTGTATAACTAACATGGCAATCCAAATGGCAAGAGATACTCAGTAATGCTAGGTTCACACGAGCGCATGATGTGCAGCGCATCATACGCTCGTGTGAACCTAGCCTAAGAGTAATCGGGACACTTGTTACACAGGCAGTCGGGTGCTTCACTCTGCTGATGGGAATTATTCTAACTGCTTGCAGCTACTCTCTTCTAGCCCTTGATTTGTCTATGTGCCTTTGGAGTTCCTGCAGTTAAGGCCTGTTTGTCAGGGGGAGATGAAGGAAGGCTGTGTCTCCCCTGAAACGTTTTCCTGTCACTTATATCAAGCGCTAAGATACAATAAAATATACGGTAATTTACTCAGAACACCCCTAGTGCTAAAGTGCTATTTTTTCTTTATTCTGTTTGTGCAATGTTGCCAAATATCTAGGGGCTAGCATCACCTGCTATTTCTCTAAAGGAATGTGGTGTGCACTCCTATCTTTCTTGTTTAGTTCAGTGTAAAAGGGCATTCTGTATTAGGTGAAGAGGTGTTACTGTAGATTAGACAGGTAGCAAGAGCAATCCTTAGCCCCAGTATGAGGATACGGTAGTAGGTCAGTGCTAAGTGTATGTGCCTCTTATGTGCCTCGCTTCTTGGCCTTTTGGCTAAAATCAAGTGTAGTTGTCGTTCTAATTGGATAATGCTGGGAATCAGACACAGTAGCTTGATCTAATGCTTTAGCCAAAACACATATGGCATCTCAGCTCCAAACCCAGAGATGAGGTTGTGTGCAATTCTCCAACCAGGCAAAGGGACCCTGTCGTAACAGTTGGTCAGTTGCCCTAAAAAAGCGGACAGACCAGGTTTCAGGCCCTGCGGGACGGTTGAAAAGGTGCACATTGACCAACGTCCTAGGGTGATCCGGAGGTAATGTCTTGTGTATACTCCAAACCCACCATGACCCTGTCGTAACGGTTGGTCAGCTGCTCTAAAAAAGTGGACAGACCACTTTTCAGGCTCGTTGGTTGACCCTCATGAGTCATACACTTGACTAAAGTCCTAGAGTCTTGTTGAGCAGAGGATAAGTGCCATATATAAACGAGCAGGTGGGTAAATGAGCCTCTTAGGGGGTCTCACTATGAACAAGACAATAAGTATACAGTAGTTTTCTGGTTGCCCTGGAAAAGGAATTAGTCTCCCTGTTAATAAAAAGTAATGAGTAGTGTTTAAAAAAGAATTTCAGCTGTCATGAGAGAGATTTGAGCATATCTATGCACACAGAATAGCTGGGGGAAACTGGCAAAGTGTGTTTATCTATGCCAAGCAGGTACCTTGACCTGTAGTTTCATAGGTGATGCTGGAAAATTCTAGAATGGAGAAAATGGAATGCTAAAAAAAATGATGCTGCAAAAACCATTTCACATTAAAATAGGTATGCATTTACACACATACCTGGCAATCCTACAATATGCTAGGGTAGAAATGTAATTTATAGAAATTCTTTTAAAGGGGTTGTTCTCCAGCCTTGACACTTAAAGACAATATATGGCTCCTTTAGCTTTAATAAACCCCTTAAAAAATTATGCTTACATTTTAAATCCTCAAGGGGGTAATTCAGGAAAGAGCGAACTTACCTGGCGATCCTTCGATTCACCTTGCCGAGACTGGTATGCGCTCCCTGCTCTCCTGCACATGGAGATCAGTGAACGCTTTAAAGGTACTTCGGCTCACCTCGTGACCACTCGAGTCGTCTCGCCGAAGTACCTTTAAAGCGTTCGCTGATCTCCACGTGCAGTAGAGCAGGGAGCGCATACCAGTCTCGGCAAGGTGAATCGAAGGATCGCCAGGTAAGTTCGCTCTTTCCTGAATTACCCCCCAAATCTCTTTTTAAATGTACTGGGAACAAACAACTGTGTATAATCCCTTTGTCCTATCTATTAATTTGCCATCACGTTAAGCGAGCCATGAATTAGGTTCAAAAGAGTTCATGCAAATTAAGTTCTTATTATCCTGACTATAATTTAGGAGAAACTGCAACACCAAACCAAATCAGATTTCTTTCATTTTCTGGTGTGACTGGTCCTTTAAACCAGAGGTCCCCAACCGCTGGTCCGCGGACCAGGACTAGGCCGTTGGGGTTTTTCAGCCGGTCCGCGGCGCCGCTGACACCTAGCTCTGCGGCCCTGCGCCTGGTCAGAGCACACAATAATGTTCTCTGCCGTAGCCGTGACAGCTGCAAGCTGTCACGGCAGAGAACATTATGCAGGATGGGGCGGGGCATCGGGTGGGTCTTTGAGACGCAGCCAGCATGGCAGTAACCTGTTACACGGGACGGGGTGTGGCGGCAGGCTCTCCTCACTGACTTGCCAACGGCAGAACAGGGGCAGCAGACTGGCCTCATTGACGCGGCTCCGGTGTTAAGTGTGTAGCACTTCTAAGCTCCACCCCTCCATAACCCCGCCTCCATATGACCAAAGCTCCACCCCCACCCCACCGGGCCATGGAAAACTGTCCTTGCTTAAAGCCGGTCCCTGGTGCAAAAAAGGTTGGGGTCCTCTGCTTTAAACAGTATCTGTTGAATCAGCATTTACAGAAGCACTTATTTAGGATTTAGTAATAGTGTACTTTGTTGCCATCTAGTGACTGAATGTGTAAATTGCTCTACATTACGTATAAACATAACACCCGTTTAGCAAGATGGCTTATATTTATGTAGCTTTTAGAAATACTAATGAAAGTGTATTTATAAATAGGTTGTAATGGTTGGGCTCATTCTCAATTTATCTTCCTCATTTTCTGAATTTAATTTTTTAGTACAGGAGTTAGATTCAAGATGGGAGCTTCCAGATCTGTATTTGATGCTTTGTAAAACAAATGGCCAGGTGAATAAAGATTGAAATGTCCTCTCTTTAGCAGAGTTCTTAAAATAATAGTAACACCAAAAAATGAAAATGCCTCAAGTGCACTTGGAGGTATTATATATTTGATCTGTGATTTCAAAAATTCTAAACTTTGTCTAGAAAGTAAGATATTTAGTTATTTTGCATTTAAAATTGGGCTTTTGGGCTCACTTCCTCAATATGTATTATCTAAAACACCATAGAAAACAAGAGAAGGTCTTGTTACTGGTCCTTTAAGTAAATAATTCTAGATTAACAATATCTGTTTAAAATATGTAAGAGAAGAAAAATGCCAACAGGACCCAGCGTCTCAGGGGCTAATTCACCATTGTGCGTAGTGAGCTGCGAAGCCTTCGGCTCACTTCGCACATGGTGTTATGCGCCCGCTGATGTCCTGCACGTGGACATCAGTGAGCGCATTAAAGGAATTTCAGTCTCGGCGAGGAGACTCGAGTGTTCTCGCCGAGATGGAAATTCCTTTAATGCACTCGCTGATGTCCGCATGCAGGACATCAGCGGGCACATAACACCATGTGCGAAGTGAGCCAAAGGCTTCGCAGCACACTATGCACAATGGTGAATTAGCCCCTCAAAGTGTAATCATCTGATAAGGGGTGTGCAGAGGGTCCTTTCTTCAATATAAGGGAAGGACCTGGAAAATTCCAATCAGGGAGCATTTCTGACTCAAGGGCTGATCAATCACCCCAGTGCTTATTTTTGATGGCATGATGTGCTTTAGAGCTCTGGGATTAAAATAAAGAACACAAGCACTTGTGGTTGTATAGTAAACCATGCAGAATGTGTAACAGAATATAAAAGTACACATCTTGGGATTCTGATCTCAACATAAAATCCCCTAAATCCAAATGCTTCTGAAACTGTACAATTCTGTTACAACGTCCTTGTTTCTGCATTAAGCATTAGTGCACTAGAAATTCAAGCATCAGCAATGCATTCTCTAGTGGTTTCCTAGGATTCCCCTGGGATGCCTCAGGTCCCACCAGACCAGCTTTTGAATCTATTCATTTATTCAGGCACATGGAATTAAAGATCATTCTCTTGTCTGCCTTAACTTTGCCTTGCAGAGATTGTAAACTATTTGCACCTTATCCATTCCATAACATTCCATACAAAAAAAGGATTCTTAAACTGACTTTTAGTTTTTCTGCACAAAGTGGTAACCTGCTTTCATTTGGTACAATAGTTGGAGAGACTATTTTCAGTACTAGTTAGAAGTAGAAGTGTCTAGTCTTCCATTCAGTAACTGTTGCCTGTGTATCAGAGGCTTATCATCTATGCAGCAAGAAGGTTCCAGAGAATTATATAGCGGGGTTATTGCAGTTTAGCGGGGTTAGTGCATTTTCTTGAGAAGCAAAGACTGAACACCTTCTGAGGCTATTTGTAAGGAAGCTGGGCTTCTGGAAACCCTTTTGTCCAGCATTATTCCCTGTATCTGCTAAGGTACAGTTGTTGGAATTAGTGCAGGGGTTGGCAACCTCTTGAGCAAGATATGGCTCTTTTGATGTCCGTATCAGGCTCTTTCACTGTAACAAGCAATGCAAGCACCGCTCATTACAGTCTGCCAGCATGTGCTGTAGAGAGAAAGCTCTCTCAGGGATTCTGGGTTGCTAGCCAATCAGGAGCTGCTGACGTCACTGAAAGTCCGGATTGCTAGCCAATCCAGCGGCTCCGGATTCAAAAGGGCTGAGGGAGCTGCACGTATATAGCTCCCTCAGCCGAAAAGGTTGCAGACCCCTGAATTGCAACCTGTTTGAGCCGGAATCCTTTTCTTACTTACACAATCAGGAAAGTTTTACTAGTATGTGCCAGTCATTAGGAAAAGCTTTAGGCCTTTTCCTCTCGAGTTTGTAGAAGCAGCTGTTTCCCCTACCTATATAACATATATTGTATATATCTTCTGATTCTATGTATTAGTTTTGCTTTTTGTGTTTATCATTGTGTCCAGCAGTCAGTGCGCAGTGCTGCAGGTACCTATGAGAGGCGGATCTCTCGAGGAAGCTGGGTAAAGGCTGCTATGTACTTGTGAAATAATGCATGCAGATGAAGCAGAAATTATCAGGTAGGCTCTTTGTGTTTCTGTAGTCTAAATGAACATATGGGATTTATTAGGAAACTTTAGTTCTTTTAAACAAAGAAATTAATTTCAAGAATTGCAAAGAAAAAAGAAAAAAAAATTAAGACCAAATGCAAACAGCCTTAAAATATTGCTAATAACTAAATAGGAAAAATGAAATCCAAGCTGAACAAGTGATATAAAGAAATGAATTAGTACATTCCTCTCAACCTGCAAGGGAGAACAGAGGGACAGTTCCACCTCACCAGCAGTGACATCACACCACTTACTCAATTCTCATTATGTGTGAGCTGGTGATGTAGTTGTTGATGTCACTGCTGTACCATCCGCTCTCCTCGATTGGCTGTGAATCAGTGACATAAACCCAGCTTTCAGGTAGGGATCCTGGGGGACGATTAGGTGATCAGGACCCAAGGGACTCTCCCACAGAATCCAGGACACTTGTGGGGGTGGTGTAAATAGTTACAGAAAAGGGGGCTCATTTCAGATATATTAAATACATTAGAAAGAGGTTAGCATCTTGTTGGGAATTAAAGAAATAGTTATATAGCACAAGTTTCAGACTTATTCACTGTAGATACATATATTAGCTTATGATTTAGAGGCTTCCTCTGAGTTGCAGAAGTTGCAAGTGTATTACTGCATATGGCCATTAGATGGAGAAATGACACCAGTTTTGTTTTTCCAGATATGGCGTTAATACTTATTTTATACTATAAGAACCAAACGTCTCCTCTTTATTTAAGCTGTGAGTGAGTCATGGGGAGGAGTTTATAAAGGTCATTTTGATCTATTTCCTCACAATTTAATCCGTTTTGGTACTTTTCACCACGTTATTCCTGTTTCTTTCTTTCCATCTCTTTTTCGATTTCCCTCAATGTCTCCAGTACTGAATAAAACTTACCCATATCGAAAAAGATCAGTATTGATCAATATCGATTCATTAATGCCACCACACTTTACATTACTTTCAGTGGAGCTCCTTTTCCCTTGATATCATTGATCTTTTCAATAGGAAACTTTTCAGTGATCAAAAAGGTCAGAAGGGGCTTAATAAATATTGGTATCGGTGATATTAATATTTTTGACCTAATTAAAAGTATTTCAATATAAGTATACCAAGAAAAACAGAAACCTTTACGATTTTTATAAATATCCTCTTCCCTCTGATTTACAAGCGCCAGAACTTATTAAACACCCAGCCTATGTGGCTCGTACACCCCGGCCTATGTGGCTCGTACACCCCGGGCTATGTGGCTCGTACACCCCGGCCTATGTGGCTCGTACACCCCGGCCTATGTGGCTCGTACACCCCGGCCTACCTGGTACATACACCCGGGCCTATCTGGCACGTACACCCCATAAATGATTTCATGGAGAACTGCCCAGCAAGAACTGCTATCCAGCAATATACATTATTTCATATGTGGCAAATATATAGTGAAATCACACTGTAAACTTGCTCTATAACATCACTGATATGAGAAGGGTCCAAATTGGTCACATATTCTCTACAATACAGAGTTTTCTCAGTATGTGAATACTGGGAAGTGACAAATAGATACAAATGCATTCAGACTCTTACACATCTATTCAAACTATAGTAAATAACCCCCTACACTACAGTGTTTGCACCCAGCAGCATTTTATTTGAATGGAACTGGGTGTGTTTGCTGTTTTATTTAGATTTCTGCAATTAGATGGCATTTTACTTGGTTATAAATATGCTCCTCGGTATTTCCTTTTTACACACTCTGTCAACACACTCCAATTAATGTGAAGTTTTTGTATCATTAGTTGTTACTTCAGTCAAAATAAGCACAAGTATTTTTTTATTCGGTCTGTAGAGGTCACTGTCACCTCATGTCTACATTGAAGAACCTCCTTACAGGAAACATAACCTTAGATATGTTACACTATTCATATACACAATATGCTATTATTGTGTAGTGATAATAGAAATGGAGAGTGATGGGCTATGTAGCATATCAAGTTAACTTACCTCTGCACCTCCTGATTATGAAGTGTAATTGAATTGATTCGTATTAAATTCAGTTGATACAGCTATTGACAGTTGCACTGTTTGCAGTCCTGTTTTTAATACAATTTTTAGTTTACTACAAATGTAATGTTAAGATCTATATAAAGGACATTGTATCACTTTCTGTAATTTAAAGACTGAGTGATTTTATGCATGGGACTCCAAAGGTGTTTCTAGTATCCCCTTTCTAATACAAAAGGTTGTTTTGGAAAAAAAATAGAATACATTTTCACTTTTAAATGTTTCACTACTATTTGATAAACATTATGGCTAATACAGCTGTTCTCTTTTCTAAATTCAGGGAGTAATTGACTAAAGTGAGAATTCGACTGCAGAAGTGAATTCTCATCACTCTGGGTGGATACATCCTGATCAGTGGCAGTTGCTCTAAGACTGCAAGGGAAGCTCAGCTTCCCCTAAAATGACAAAAGAAATAAGTGATCAAATATATACAACAGTACAGTATGTACATGTCATTTCCTCTCACCCATTCCTGCAACTTTATAGTGCTTTAAACAGTGTGGACGCTGAACTTCCACAGAGTTCAATAGCAGAGCAAAAGTGCAGTGAAACAAGATGAGTAATCAGATAAATGCTTAGCTTTGTCCCTCCCATCAGACTCTCAGCTTCTCTGGGAGTCTATGGGGCAGTGGGCTGGC
>WMED01005225.1:0-16529 GCA_019650415.1 Pipa parva
AAAGTTACACTGCCTACTGTGCGCAATGTGTAAATACCTGTATAAAGTTACACTGCCTACGGTGCGTAATGTGTAAATACCTGTATAAAGTTACACTGCCTACTGTGTGCAATGTGTAAATGCCTGTATAAAGTTGCACTGCCTACTGTGCACAATGTGTAAGTACCGGTATAAAGTTACACTGCCTTCTGTGTGCAGTGTGTAAATAACTGTATAAAGTTACACTGCCTACTGTGTGCAATGTGTCAGTACCTGTATAAAGTTACACTACCTACTGTGTGCAGTGTGTAAATACCTGTATAAAGTTACACTGCCTACTGTGTGCAGTGTGTAAATACCTGTATAAAGTTACACTGCCTACTGTGTGCAATGTGTCAGTACCTGTATAAAGTTACACTGCCTACTGTGTGCAGTGTGTAAATACCTGTATAAAGTTACACTGCCTACTGTGCGCAATGTGTAAGTACCTGTATGAAGTTACACTGCCTACTGTGTGCAATTTGTAAGTACCTGTATAAAGTTGCACTGCCTACTGTGTGCAGTGTGTGAGTACCTGAATAAAGTTACACTGCCTACTGTGTGCAATGTGTGAGTACCTGTATAAAGTTACACTGCCTACTGTGTGCAATTTGTAAGTAACTTTATAAATGTTATACTGCCTATGGTGTTTTCAGTTTTCATGCTATAGATGATGTCAAGTTTAACACATTACCTTACCTTTTACAGTAATAACAAAGGAAAGCCACAAGTAGCTCAATAAATAAGCATGTTATTCCGATTCCCACTCCAATCCATACACCTGGGGACAAAGGTGGAGGAAATACACAGTAAATTATATATAGTGTCTTTTTTGCACCTTATTATTTATTTTAAAAAAAACTGTTTCCCAAAATTATTCGACTGCTATTAGCTCTTCCTGTGTAAACCTTTGTCTGGAAAGTTTTAAGATTTGTACATACTTTGCAACATTCTAGGCGTAATAAAACCAAAGCATTCAGTTATTTGCTCAGGCTGCTTTTATTGCTTTTTAAAAGATACAATAATCTATACTGTAATATCATGTTTGGTTGTATCGGTGGCAGCAGGGATTCAGTGGAGGATTTTCTCATTTCTGGTCAAGATGAGCAGAAAGAGGATTTAAAAAATGAATACAGGGATATCTAATAAAAAATAAAAGAAATAGCATGTACAAAATGTCTATTGCAGTATAGTCATTGAAATAACAGTAACAACATTTTTGCCCTTTGTTCTACAAATAAATAGTAACTAGTAACCTAGTTTACAAGTATAAGGCTGAAAAAAGACACAAGCCTGTCCAATTCAGCCTATGATCCTGCAATGTTGATCCAGAGGAAGGCAAAAAAACCCATGAGGCAAGAGCTAGTTATCCTCATATTAGGGAAAAAATTCCCAACTCCAAATATGGCAATCAGAAACTAAACTATTTAATAATCATTATAAAAATATACAAAAACTAATCTTTCAATACCTTTGGTGCTTTCTTCAATAATTTTGGGTGGTGATGATGTTGCTCTGAGATGACATCGATTTCCTTCCCACTTTTTCTTACACCTGTATGATATAATTGTGTTGGAAGCATAAGTTTTTTTATTCATGCACCATAATTATCTTGCAATTTCTTCAGCTTTTCTGTATGGTTTAAAACTGCCTTAGTGGATATTTTGCAGCATTTCAGATGTAAGACAAGCAATGTCACACAGCCACACAGCTTTCAAGGGAAACCCAACCTAATTTTGTCACTTTCTGACTAAACCAGGGCCACATGGGAGGAATGATGGAGCAAAATCCGGGCTTGCCTTTAGTCTAAATCATGGCAAAATTAATGATCTTTCTACCTACTGTACTTTTATATGTATCTCTCAAGCCCTATGGGGGATTGCGAATTTGATCTTTTACAATGCTTGTCTGCTTTTCTTTCCTATGGCGGCTGATTCTATTATTTGTGCACGTGGAAAAAACAAAAAGTAGCTCATCATTTGTACAAACTACTATTAAACATCCAAGACTATGGTTGGACTAATGAGGACAGAGATCTACTGACTCCCTTGGGAACACCAGGTTCCTTACCTGTTTACACGGCAACCATATTTCTTTCCACTAAATATTCCTTCAGAATTTTGCAGTAAAAGGTAGAAGTAAAGTTGCAAAAGAATGTGTAATGGTTCGGAACCGTAAGATGAGGAGAAGGAGGTTGCTGGTCGAAACCACACTGAACTTGACGCTAGCTGTCTTAGGGCACGGGGTCTAAGGTACTCTCTGGTGTTCACCTTTAACCCCCGCAAGGGGGTACTGAACTCAGCTGCCGAGAGTACCAAGGTCGCGGCCCCCAAGTCAGCTGTTCAGTGGTGGTTTACAAATATGGCCAAAGTATAGGACTTAGGTATAGGACACTGAACACAGGACTCTGGTAGCTGAGCAGGATAGTAAAACATTGGCAGAACTTAGCAGAACAGACAGTAACTTTAATGTAAAACTAAAGCTTCAAAAAGCCCACAAATACTTGAAATCTGTATTTTATATTCGGGCGCCGGGACTGGAGCGTGTCTGCCTTATATAGGCAGAGAGGCAGGCGCGCGGCCCAGTGACGTCACGGTGGGCGCATCACCTGAGCGTGGGTTCAAAGCGCCGGCAGTGCGCGACATGCGCGCACTAGCAGAGGAGACCCGGCCCTGGAATGGACACCGATAAGTATTCTTTACAGAATGCAGAGAGAGGATTAATAAAAATCAAGTTTGTAGGTACAGGTGAGATAAGGAAATATATTTATTATTTTCAAAAAGCAGGCACCTGATCTCTGGTTTCATGGTGGGCCATCAGCTCCACAGTCTGACAATGCAATGTATGTATGTATAATTTTATTTATAAAGCACCACAAAGTTTTGCAGCGCTGTACAATTCAGCAATACAGATATAAAAGAGACATCGGAAAAGTGCATTATACATTATAAATGAGTAACTTACAAACATAAAATCACTTCAAGTGTCAGGTTGTGATTGACACAAGAGGATGGAGGTCCCTGCTCCATAGAGCTTACAATCTAAGTGCACTGGCAACACCCCTAATTTTTTCTAAATATGACACAGGTGCATAATGTGACATCCCACACAATCTGCACATTAAACCACTGGTGTCTTATTTCTAAATTTTGATTGAAAAAAAAAAAAATGATCTGTTTTTCTTCATTCACATATGTGTAAAAAATATTAAGTGAAGTTGGTATTTTGGTAGAAATGTTTTCAGTTACAGTGTATCGCTTGTCTGAGGCTAACTTTACCTTTCAAAGCTCTTTGTGTTTGAAAATGAAAACCTTCTGTATCAGATGGCTATATACTGTTTACTATTGACTATTCACTGGTGTAGTTTTAATCATCAACATGGGAGAAGTGCTTTTTATTAAGGCAGTTTACGTAATGAAAATGATTAAAGGTTCTGGTATTTGTTATGAAAGGCTTAGGCTGTTCTTTGTTTCAGAATTGTCTTCTAGTTTTATAGAGTACATAAGAGGTGTTTTGAAGCTGTCTGAACAAGAAGTATTTGATTTTGTAGTAATGGATATTTTGGCAGATGCTCAAATAGTCTATTAAATAAATAGCCTTGGTTATTGGCATTTATATTACTAGGGTCTATTTTATTATAAATATATGTACAATGGGAAGACAATAGTGAATAGGTCAGAGATGTGATCTTCCTTCCACTATTTGAGTTGGTTCATTCCTTTCTATCCTGAGAAGTTTGCCTGATTTATATAGAAGACCTCAGGGGATGTCATCAATATGACAAGTGCACATGTTAATAGGAACATTTGAAGCCAGATCAGAAGACCAATCCATACTAAATGGTTCTGGGAGTTTCTAGCAAAGGTCTGCCCTACTAATGTTAGATTTGGAATATCTATGTTATGTTTTAGGGAAAGGACAATTATGATAGTGTGTCAGCTGAGGTTCTTATGAGAAATTAATATGTGTATAACCCTGGAGAGTTGGAGGTGCCAACTCTCAGCAGGAGCTGAAGAAAGCAGTACAGGAAAACTCAGAAGAACATGCTGTTAGGTTAATATGTCTCTTGGAGGATATAATTCCTGGTGGATGTGCTATGTTTTATTTCTGCTGAAAACAAAATGAAACACATGTAACGAATCTACCTTGTGACTCTGTTAGAGAGGAAGAATGAGCAATGTAATGCAAAAGTGTACTTTCATGAAGGCTGCTGGGTACTGTAGGCATGATCGTAATTGAGCGTTACTCAAACATATGTATATGAAATACACATTTATTCTCGCAGGAACAAAATAAGGTCATTTAGCACTAATGTTTAAATGACAGCTGTAGAATAGTAATAGTGTCTGGCAGATGATAGACACTATAGAAAATAGTAGGGAAATGTTATATAGATAGATCTCGCTATATATGCATAAGTATGTGTGCATGGTATGTATGCAGTTTGAATACTTGACTGTAAACTAACTTGGTATAGCGGAGCAGGACTGCCATCCAATATATGAAGTTCTATTCTCCAGACCTGCAGATACAGATAATGACAGTGGTGCAGTATGTGAAGATTCTATAGCCAATGCAAGATACCTTCAGCAGCATGTGGGTTTCATATATGTAATGTTTCAACTAGATGATCTTGGAACCTTAACTACTGTTGCCATCTTATTTCTTTAAAAGAAGTTTAAATAACCTGTAGTACATTACATTGTGAAAAGGACTTTGTGGAAGCAGAGATTATACCAGAGCTCTCATATTTTTTTTCCCAAAGCCTCCCTGACTTGTTTACAGATGTTGCAGAAGTGTGCAGAACAACTATGTTCAGAGTTGCTTAAAAGAAAGCAGAATCAAAGATGGATGTCTACACAAGTCTTTCCAGACTGGTGATATATGTAAGGTTGCCATATAATCTCTTTAAACGGAACATATCCAAATGCTGTGGAGCTCGCTTAAAATCAAATTTAATGCAAGCTCCAGACTGTAACTGCTTTATAGCAGTCATGCAGCATGCACTTAACTGATACTTGACCAGCAATGCAGCATGTACACCTTATATGTGTTCAGTTTCAAAAGGGTCAGGTTGCAACGCTAGATGGAAACATGTGTCCTGAGTAATTGTGTGGTCTCTTGCTATAAACTTTGAAATGATTTTATTTCTTCTGGGGAAACTGTTTACCCATGGGAGATCTGTGGAAAGGTTAAAAGAATGCTAGAAACAGTATATGTTACAGAGGCAGCTGTAAGAGTTGCAGCAGGGTTTCTGTTGCGCATGTTAAAAAATTAAAATGATAGCAGTAGCCAAAAAAAAAAAAAAATCCAAAATAAAATGATCAAAATTAATTACCATGTACTTGTTTTGTAATAAACTTCAAAATATAAAAATATTGTCTTTCATTGTCAATTGTAGTATACAGTTGATGATGCATTGTACTATGTATGTATATTTTTATTTATAAAGCGCCACTAAGTTACGCAGCGCTGTACAATCCAGCAATACAGTTATAATACAGACAAGGGAAGTGCGTAACAAAGAACAAGTGAATTAAATTACAAGAAAATAATCAAGAAAATACATCACTCTAGGTGCCAGGCCATGACTGAAACAAGAGGATGGAGGTCCCTGCCCCATAGAGCTTACAATCTAAATAGGAGGAAGACTTACATAAACAGATAGGAGGTTGACAAGTGCAGTAGGATAAAGTGACAGTTCATTTGGCTATAGGTGCCAACTAATTAAGGTAATAAAATTATACATTTTGAATAAATAGTTGCATAAATATTAATATAGACATGAAAAGCAGTGCTAGTGCTCTAAGAGGTAATATTTTAATTTAGATTTGAAGATATTGATGGATTGCTCTTGCCAGAGGTAGAGAGGTATAGAATTCCAAAGATAAGGGGCAGCAAGAGAGAAGGATTTAAGACGAGAATGGGCAGTCTTGATACTATATATATATATCATACATATCCTCCTCTGTTATTTTTCATCGTACCAGAAGCTTCAGTAAATAACATGTGCATTGTGCATCTCAACAGGCTTAGCAACTAGAGTGGAAGCACTTTATCAGACATTGTCAGTGTTTTGCCTCTGGCACCAGGTCTTCTTCTGCAAAACTGCTGATAAAGAAAATTCTGCCATTTTCATGTCTGTATCTTTAATATAAGTATTGATAATTTTAACGCCAGTCCTTTACATTTTAGCTGCAAATATTCACACATTTCTACTGTACATCTGTTGTTCTGACTAAATATTTCCAGAAATTAATATTTCCTGAATTAAAGAGACACTGAAAGCTGAATTAAATGGACAATCAATAAAAAGCCAGCAGTTAAATGATGCCCGTCCATTTATTGACTTACTCTCTGAAATTGTGGTCAAAGTTATGTTTTTCCTAAGGCTACAGGGAGCAGTTTTCTGCATTCCTATAAATCAGACATAGCGGTGGTATCCTAAAGTCCAGAATGCTATACAGTTAAAATATAACCTTTAATTAGTAAATTAAAAACTAATGATCACATATGGAAACCAGAGCCAAGTTAAAAGGTAAAGTATATTTCCCGTCTCCCACACCCAACCCTGGGTACTGCCCAGCTACTCTGATACTCCCCAAATCAACCTAGGGAAAAAGGAAGGGTTAGTGTCCTAGCCAAGATATTCCAATTAATCTAAGCCCATCCCGACCCCTACCAGCCCCCCCCCCAGGAGTACTACCCAGCCATTTTCGGTTTCCTTGAATCAACGTAGGGGAAAAAATGGTCAGTAAACCCCACTTCAAGGTGGGTGAAAAATAGTTAAAAGCACTCTAATAATGCATTGGGGGGTATTCAGAAGGTTGTTAAGCCTTGCAAGTACATGCATTGCATCTCTGACATATGAGGGTAAAGAAGTCAGATACTGACAAAGGTTTTGGTAAGGTTTCGTGGTTGCGTAACTTGTACAAAATCAGTTAGAATGATTAAACCTGTGGTATAATAAATTGCAGATTATCTTACCTAAAACACTCAAACAAGGAAAGAGACAAACAACTCAGTTTAGCTGTAATGTGCAACCTTGGATCCACATGTCCTGCCAGAAACCTCAATGAATTGCAGAAATGAAAAAAGACGAGCAAAGGTTGCTGTAGCAAAATAAGTAGCAAGGCTACAATTTATTTATGTTTATTATATGTTTCGGGTGACAAATCCTTTTTACCTAAACCACTCATTTACACTCTGCATCTGCTATTACCTATACAATGATCCTATATTTCCTCATGTGCACTCTGAGCATCAGGGACCATGCATTCCAGGGCATATGTCATGCATACAAATATTTCAATATGGTACACATAAAGGGAAAAGTGCCACAGCTAAATACAAGCAAAGGATTTGTTAACTAGAAACTCAGGGAGTTATTCACTAAAGTCCGAATTGTTGCGTATATGTGCAAAATCGCCAGATAAAGACAGTCGCAATAGGCTACTACTGTCGCAGTCACAACTTTATTATGGGAAAATTGTAGCAATCTTAACATTAAAAAATTGTCAAGACTGGGGATTTGGGGAAATTGTAGCGGATTTGATATGGGAATCCGCTGTTTGCGAATTCAACAGTTGAATTTGCACCTTACAATCAACCCTCGTAAAGCTCCTGGACCTGACAACATCCCTGGTCGTGTGATAAAAGACTGCACCAGTGAACTTGCAGAGGTGTATTCTGACATCTTTAATATCTCACTGTGTCAAGCTGTGGTCCCCGTCTGCTTCAAAACCACCACTATAATCCCTATCCCTAAGAACTCCTCACCCTCCTGTTTTAATGATTACCGCCCAGTTGCTCTTACCTCCATACTCATGAAAAGCTTCGAGCGGCTTGTCATGCAGCACATCAGATCCTCCCTATCCCCCTCCTTGGATCCCTATCAGTTTGCTTATCGCTCTAACCGTTCAACGGATGATGCTATCTCCACTGCTCTCCATTCAGCCCTCTCTCATCTGGACAAGAAAGATTCCGATGTCAGAATGCTCTTTATCGATTTCAGTTCTGCATTCAACACAATCATACCTCAACAACTCATTCAGAAGCTGTTCGGTCTGGGCCTAAACTCATCACTGTGCAACTGGCTGCTAGACTTTCTCACTGGCAGACCACAGGCAGTACGAGTTGGAAATAACTCATCCAGCTTCATCACTCTAAATACAGGGGCCCCCTTCTGTTCACTCTGCTCACCCATGACTGCTCTCCTCATCACTCCTCCAACCTCTTCATCAACTATCCTCTTGGTGCAGTTTCAACATTCTCACTTTAAACACCTATAAAACCAAGGAAATTGTAGTGGATTTCAGGAAAAACCGCCCACAACATGCTCCTTTATCCATCAACAGAGCTGCTGTGGAAAGAGTGACTAACACCAAGTTCTTGGGTGGACATGTCACTGAAGATCTCTCCTGGTTCATCAATACATCATCACTAGCCAAGAATTCTCATCAACACCTCTACTTTCTGTGAAAACTAAGAAGAGCAAGAGCTTCTACCTCCATCATGACCACCTTCTACAGAGGAGCCATTGAGAGTATCTTGACTAACTGTTTCACTGTGTGGTACATGGCCTGCGCAGCATCCGATCAAAAATCTCTTCAAAGCATTATAAGAATGGCTGAGAAGATTATTGATTCCTCTCTTCCCTGCCTCCAGGACATATATAACTCCCGTCTCCTTCAGTAAGCCCTCTGTTTGTCAGGTGATCCCACCTATACTCTTCATTGTTTCTTTAACCTGATACCCTCAGGGAGGAGAATGTGCAGTTTAATGGCAAGGACTAGTAGACTGAAGAACAGCTTCATCCACCAGGCTGTAAGAACTCTGAACTCTCTCCCTGCTCTGCCCACTCCTCCCCTATCTCTCCCCCCACTCTCACCTATTAGCCTCCCCTCCTGTTATCACTACTCCCCTGTGACCTTAAGTATTCAGTGACTCAACTTGCCTCCATGCTCCACACCCCTCCCCCCTTTTTGATACACACTTTTACTTCTCATTACTTATTTTATTGTATTTCTATTTATATTATGGTATTTGCAATTGCACTTTACTTTGCTTACTGGTTTTGTAATTATATTCCTATTCCCATTGTCATGTATGCTGGAGAGATGAGTAATGCAATTTCAATCTTTGTATGTCCTCATGTACATATGTAGAACTGACAAATATCTATCTATCTATCTGTATCTGTCTATTTATCTTAGTGAATAACCCCCTCAGTGTTTTGGAAGGTCCCTGTTACTGTATAATTTGTTTCATTCATCTTTAATGCATTCAGACCAGTTGTATTAGATAATATAGTATGTCATGATACCTGTTTGTTGCCAAATAAAATCCAAGGCAACCTTGAAATGAGATGATTTTTTTATACCTGAATGAACTTAACCACATTTGATTGTTATTGATGGGACAGCCCAGCAGTGATAAATTACCACAGAGGGCCAGGAGTCCCCAACCAAGTTTTGGTATGTTATTAAGAATTATGGAACTTAGTCCCTGGAGCAAGAGAATTACCATTCTTCTTATGGATAAGGAAGCCGACACTGAGTACAAGAACTGAGTGCAGCATGGTAGCTGGGATAGGCTCACCTTAGAGGTGTCCGTCTGAAAGTCTGGCACCGAATAGATGCTAAGGTTGCTACAATGTATAATTTAATGAAAATTGCATTAATCTAGTATTTATACCAGTAAGTATCTTGTACAGATGAGACAGACATTTTGAGTGATTTGATATCTAACAAATATGTAAACCAGAGGATGCTGGACATTTACCAGCATGTATACAGATCTGCACTGTTCTGCCATTGTTTAAATCAAATTAATTTTGACTCATTACCTACACAACTCTCCTTGCATAATTGTCCATCCAAAACATGTGCTGCGTGCCTGCTCCCAGTGATCAATAGGAACATTATAAAAGGTGTACTTCAGAGGCTCTGGAGAGATGCTTCCCCCGACTCTATGTGATTTAATACTTTTTATGCTTACATCAAAAAGTGCAAATAACAAATGATGTAGTTAACAGATGTAAAGCAAGGAGAGATTGCCTGCATGTCACTGACAGTGTATATTCAGCAAGCCTAGACTAATTACTGCCTGTAATTGCAGGTGGTGTAACGCAATGAATCATAATTTACCTTGTGCTGCTTTATTCCCATTGAAGATATTTAAAATACTAAGATAAATAAACAAATAACTGCGCATATTTAGAAAGCATAAATCTCTTTCCCTCGGTGTCATGGTTAACCTATTTTCGCAATGGGATAATGAATAGTGAATAGATTAGCTGTGGTCTTTAGTTAAAAATATGTTTTGTTTATATATACTATACACAGTATATTATACATTATGGATAAGGGTTTGGATTATTGGAGACACATTCCTTTATTGTACATTTGTGAAAACAAATAAATAAAAGGCAAATCATTACTTTCCTTTGATAAGGAATTCACTGCAGATGTTACAGTGCAGTTCACTATATCTATGTGCTGTACCTGGAGACCCCCTAATTATATGTCATGCGATATAAACTTAGTAAACATTCTATCATTTACCATTAAATTCCATGGGTGATATACAGTATAATCTGCAGATAATCCAGTCGCGGCAATTATTATATTTAATACACGCAAGTCTGCAGAATAATATGTCTGTCCATGCATTATAACCTATGCCACATGTTTTGCTAATTATTTATAGAACAAAACTATTCTACTTTCATACCTATATCAGTTTCTTAATTGTAAGGAATTTTGCAATTATAGAGAATGTCCAGCTGGTCACCCCATGACTATCCTGCAGTTTCCTTAAAGGGTATGAAAAGTTTGAGTAAAACATTATTTATATTTGCCATGTATACATAAAGAAAGCCAACCTAAACCTGAAAATCTAAAAAAACAATTTTGGGATCGGTAGTACTGTCTCTTGTTTAACAGCCCTGCTCTTCCAGCTGTTCTGCGTACAGGCTCTTCCTGTGCAGTGCCAATAAGCCCCACCTTCTGAGTGACATCACTTCTCCTTATCTAAAAAGCCTGTTTCTAACCCTGAGCATGAGCAGATGAAAGCTGTTCAACCCCCTCTGCAGTTGGCTGTGAAGAGAGGAAGTCAGTAAAAGGGTGTTGCTACACACAGAAGGGAACTTGTTCACAGAGACAAAGCAGTTACAGGGGGATATTGAGCTCTTCTGATTTAAGAGATATTTTTGTTTAAATGAGGGTACCATGAAAATGACCAGCAATTATGGTCACTATGGTTACAATGTCCTAACTTATTAGTTTTATTTCATAACTCTTCTGATTTTTTGAAGACAAAAGTCCCACTCCCTGTCTATCCATCAAGATCAGAATTCTATTTCAGATCATTGTCCTGCTGCATAAAAAAATTGCATAAATCCAGTGGATGGTACAGGGGACAGGGCACACATAGTTATAACCTTTCAGGTTCATTAGTTTATTGTACAAACCATTCCAGGACCAATGCAACTTCAGACCATTACTCATTACCTGCTTTGCTTGGTATTAAACATTCCTCTACATTTCACATAGGGGATATTTACTAAAGTCTAAGGGCCTAATTGGCTAAATTCACCTGTTGAATTTGCTTCGCTACAATTCGAGTCGCATTGTCAAATATTCATTAATTGACTTCTTATTGATGAAGCTGCAGATAGATTTGTTGAACAGGTGGACTGTTATGGATGTGTAGTGTGGCCAAGTCAGTCGAATAGAAGTAGTATGCAAAGCCATGTGGAGTGATGTGAATTCCACAAGTGAACTGCGGTGACGTCATCCTCATCATATCCCACTATCTGTATATAAGTGAATAATACATCCATTTCTATGTCACCTTGCCCCTAGGGCAAGTTTAGTTGCAGTTGAGCTTTTTGAAGAAAGAGATGCCTCACACCACACCAGGGCCCTGACAACCCCCCAATTCACCATGAGGTGAAGTCAAACAGGTGAATTCGGAGCACTACTACTTGTTGAGTTCACAACCGCAAAAAACTCTGCTGTTGGTCAATAGTTGAAGTACCTGTGCACGCACATGCAAATTGATGGAAAGTACCCCATAAGATTGCAACTATCGTAGTTGCTTGCATTGGTTGTGTATTCACCACATCACAGAGTTCACTCATGGGGAAGTGGCAAATAGATATGAATTCAGAGCTATATGCAACTATTCAGCCTTTAGTCAATAAGGCCCTAAAAGTAGTTTTTGTCTATTTACAAAGCTGTTGTAAGCAAAATTTGACTACTTTAGACTGGTGTAAACTTATTCCCTATAGGGTTGGTACTGTAATTTATCCATAGTCGAAAATGTCTCTCCTGTGAAAAAAGGATACTAATCGATAATCGATCTGTAAAGGAAATTGGATCTAATAAAAAACCACTGCCATGTAGCACTTTCAAATACTCAATATTTATTGGTGACTATTCTCATGGGGAAACATTTTTTGTCACTTCTTTATAAATCAGGAAGTAAAGGAAAATAATAGTTAACAGTGAAACAGGAGGAAACTATCTGAAAAGGTCAACATGGATTTAGTAAATATCTGTTCTCCTCTGTATAAACCACTTTAGACTTGGATTCATCCATTCATTGTACTCTTTTCTAGTCTTCCTTCATCTAATAAATGATTTTTCCCCTTTCAACACTTTCTTTCTACTTACCCAATTGCAATTATTGCCCTTTTGCGGAACTCTGCTTATAACTAGTATGCCAAAATCATCATTTTACTGTTGCAGGGGATACTGGTGCTTTCAGTGAGTTTGTTTATATGAGCATTGGAAAGATCTGAGGGGGTTATTCACTAAAGTCTGAATTGTTGCAGCAAATGGTAAATTAACTGTAGCAGTTATGTGATACTGTACCAGTAACTGCTTCTGTATCACATTAAGGGGTTATTCACTAAAGTCCGAATTGTTGTGTATAGCTGTGAATTCGCCAGCTAAAGACAGTCGCAATAAACTGCTACTGTTGCAGTCGCGTCTTTATAATGAGAATATTGTTATTGCAATAGTAATATTCAAAAATTGTCGCGATTTTACAATGGCGAAATTGTCGCTGATTTGCTATGGGAATCCACCAGTCAAATTCACACCTTAGTGAATAACCCCTTAAATCCACAGTGGTTTAATTTACCATGTGCTTTGCTGCATCTTTCCTATTTATGATTGATTTATTGCCAGCACTGTGGCAGGAGTACTGGAATCAAAGTCTGGAAGTACCTATCCTAGGAGCATTCCTGGATTTTGTATTATAAGCATTTACATGCTTTCACTATTTATTTCAAATAATAATAATAATTATATAGCAAAACTATATAAAACTTCACATGCAGGCACACCCTAAGGAAGCCACAGAATTAGGCTCTGTTTTCCAAACCTGCAGATTCTCGTGCAGTTTCTGTTTTATTTTCTGGTTAGATCCTGATTACTTGGTGTTCTAATGAGTGGAATAGCCTTCATTTCACTAAACAACAGACTGCCATTTTCATGAGAAAGCTGTTTTGTTTTCGGCTGTTTGTAAACCCAAAACTGAATTTTAGAAATGCTACTCTTGCGAAATTTATTAAACTCGAAAAAGCCTTTTCGACTTTTTCGAGCTTAATCGGGAGAATGATTTGAAGTTTCTCCCGGTGAGTATCGTGAGATTTGCATCGTGCAATACATACCGTGACAAACTTTTTAAATTAAATATATGCATGGAGAGGTAGCCATACAATATAGCTACCTTTCCATGGATATATTTAATTAATAAAGTTTGTCATGGCAAGTATCGCACAAGTCAAATATCATGATACTTACCAGGAGAAACAACAAATTATCCTCCCGAGTTATTAAACTTCGGAAAAGTGCAAACGGCTTTTCCGAGTTTAATAAATTTCGCACAAAGCAGTGAAGTAAAATTCAAGTTACTTGCTTTATTTAACAGAATAATTGATTTTATCCATGATAACAAAATTACAAATATTTCCCTAACACCCTATTAGCCTTTAAACATTAATTAAGTAAAAGCAGAAAGAGTTTTCCATTAGGACACTGGAATAAACAATGAGCCTTTACAGTCATTTGTGAATACTTTATATATCAGCTACATCAAGCAGTAATATTCATTTGAAACATTAGTCCCATCAGTTTAATAGTAATTGGATAAAAAGAAGTTATTCAACCCCTTGCCCAATATACAGTAATAAAAACAAAAGAAATACACATGGAATCTCATTAGACCAGAAAGAATATAAACTCACTAGGTATGCAGACGATATTTTAGTAATACTGAGTTAACCCTTAATATCCCTCCCAAACTTGCAAAATTCATTATCAGTATTTCAAAAAAATCTTAGGATTTTTTTGCTTTGAGTTCCCTAGTGAACGAGCGCCTTACTTTGCAGGTATTAGATAAAAACTCAAGTATAATGCAAAAGGCTCCCCTGGAGAATATTGGGTAATGTGAACATTATCGACATTAGACTTTTGTACTATACTTTTACTCCTCTTTAAAGGGTATGTAAAAACCCTGTCTATAAAGAAAGCCCTATTTACCTATTGTCAAGCAGTATAGCGATTAAGAAATTCCTGATTCACCTCTTAATTCAGCAGAACTCAATATCCCCCTGTAACTGCTTTATCTCTGTGAACGAGTTCCCTTCTGTGTGTAGCCTTTCTGTGACTTCCTCTCTCCACAGTTGTCCACAGAGGAGGTCAAACAGCTTTAATCTGCACATGCTCAGGGATAGGAAAAGGCTTTTTAGATAAGGCGAACAGAAAGGGATTTCACACAAGACCATGCTCTCTGAATACTGAGTGACGGCACTTAGGGGCCGAGGATTATTTGCACTGTACAGGAAGAGCCTGTACATAGAATGGCTAGGGGAGCAGGGCTTTACAAACAAGAAGCAAGTACTACTGATCCCAAAATCTCCTTTACATTTTAATGTTTAAGTTGGCTTTCTATATGTATACATGTCAAATATAAATAATGTTTTATTCAAACTTTTTATACCCTTTAAAGGAGAACTTTGTGCTCCTTCTGCTAGGGAATGATTCTGAAGGAAGGGGTGCTGAAATACTCAACAGTGTGCTCCTCCATTGCTGCCTTCTCATTAGCTTAATGCAAATTTTCTTGTCCTCTCCATGCAGGCTTTCATCCTCTACACTTCCTACTTCCTCTTGAATTTGGAGGAGCAGAGCAAATACAGAAGCAGAATTCTAATATAATACTGCCTCTGCACTAGCTCTGCATGCTAAAATTAGCATTAATCTCCCTGGATATAAATAAATGATTGTCAGCTTTCACTTCAAAGGACCAGTAACACCAAAAAAGAAAATCTAAATTCCCATTTGGATTGGCATTTAAATACAAAACTTACAAAAATGTTCTGTTTGAAGTTACAATCAATGAATTGAATTGCTTCCTGTCTGTTCTTATGTTTACTGATAGCAGTCATGTTATTAAACAGGCCTCACTCAGTTCCTAAAGCCTGATTTTTAAAGCTAAATATCATACTTTATAAATACAATTTATTTAGAATTTTAGGAAGCACAGATTGAATATATATAGTAACTATACATGCATTTTCAATTGTTGGTGCTACTGGTATTTTACGATAAGCTGTTCATAAGTTACTAACTACTAGCTTTCCTTTCTAAAGAGGATGCAGGGAGTTGTAGTTTGGCAACAAACTGAGGCCACTAGTTAGATGTATACTAATTCGAATGAAACAGTTGCTTTCGGCTATGAATTAACAGTCAACATGCCGTTTCCTGAGTCACAAGTTGGACTGCTTTAACCTCAGCATTACACACTATGTCCTCTTTGTGTATTAAAGTACACGTTGAGCAAGATTATAAATCATTTGTCAGTCATCTCTTCCCACTGGAGACAACATTAAATCATAATTCCTAGCTCTGTCTCTGATATGTATTGCTAAAGTAAGAGGCCCATGCGAAGCCACAATCTACATCATAAATATGTCATTTATTGTTTTTAGCAAATCTCATCTTTAATGGGTAGTTTGGAGAAAAATCTTCCAGTTATTTGTGCACATTCTGCTGCGTCTAGCAGACAAGGAAAAAAATGTAAAGAATATTATTACCCTTAAATATTCCTATTTTATTTCATTTTACATCCATAAGCAGCACTTTGGTGCTGTTTTTTGATGAAAGAGATGCAGTTTTGATAACATTACTATATAAGGCTAGGTTCACACTAGAGCATTTATTCGCGGCGCATATACGCCACGGAAAAAAAAAAAAAGAAAAGCCGCGCCATGAATCCTTATGGAACTTACTTTGTTCTGGCTACACTAGCATAATGATTGAGCACATCGGAACGTTTGCCGTCACATTTTCACTGGCCTATATACACTGCATATTAAGGGGGGAATTCACCATAGTGCGAAGTGAGGTTTGGATCCTTTGCTTCACTTTGCACAGACTGCTATGCGCTTGCTAATGTCCTGCACGCGGACATCAGCGAATGCTTTAAAGGGATTCCAG
>WMED01005226.1:0-19746 GCA_019650415.1 Pipa parva
GTTGGGCAGGGCTAAATGATGATTAACATTATAGCTCCTCCAATCAGATCTCTGCTAGATTGTGATTTAAGGGATCTGATTGTAGGAGCTATAATGTCAATCATCATATAGCCCCGCCCAACCCGACTCAGAAAGAAAAAGTCAGGCTTACAGGGAAGACGACAGAGAGAAACGCTGTATAAAGGTACATTTTTTTAAAAAAATACATATATATTTACAAAAACGTTTATTTCATTAGTGGAGTCTAAATTAGTATAAATTTTGAGGTGACAGGTACACTTTAAAAATATTAAAATACAAGCCTTATTTTCATTTAAGGTGAGTTTTACATAAGGCTTTTTTGCTATTGTACAGTTTTTGGTGGCAATGGAAAAAAAAAAAAGTTTCCAGCAAGCTCCTGCAGACTTGATTCTTTACTGCCGAGCAGTGCTTGGACGTCCACCACAAGTGTTAGGCCTGATAATGGATTTCCAAGTGGTATGCAATGCAAGACAATAAGAGCTTGCAGCAAAGCACTCTAATTTACTATGACTTCAAGTTTTAAAACTGGTTGAGAGTAGGTTAGTGCACTTGGTGACTGTATATCTTCTGTAGGAAACATATATTATTCAAATACTGTGATATGTTATCAAACCTTGCAACTGGTGAAGTTTCACATGAAGACCTCCAGGTTTGCAAAGCAAACACCAAATTCTCCAACCCAGTTCTAAAATGGGGTAGCCAATCCCTGCCATAAACTCCACCTCTCCCACCCAAATCCCACTCTCTTTAGGCCCTAAACCCACCTGATTGATTAACAATCAGTATATTCCCACCCCAAAAAAATGCCAATTATGCCATTAAGCCTTGCCCTCAGCCACCAACTCCCAGGTTAGGAAGGGAACTCCAGGTGACAAGATCCTAGAGGTTTCCAGGCAAGTATAGTTTTATGTTCGCTGCAAATGACAGAGCACATTGTGCTACAGTCACAGGAATACCACCGCAAACTCTCAGGCCACATAATAAAAACTCAGCACATAGTACTATGTGAAGATTCAAATAGTATAGCATATTCCAGCACACATGCAAACAATCACTTCTTCCACATGTACCTACTCATGGTCTATTAGTTTAAACAAGGAAGGGAAAAATGGTTAAATTATGGGATAGAGAAAATAACATCAACTTAAAAAGCTTAAAGAGAGTCAAGCAAAGATGTGTCAGCAGGAAAATGGAAAATGAGATAGCTAGCGCAAAGTATAGTATACATTCAGCAGGAAATTAGGAATGGAAAAAGAGAATTATGCTGTGGAATTAAGTGCCAGCCACATGTATTCAGTCACAGCCATGAGCTTACTAAGGTTGCTTTGACAACCTATAAAGTCACTATTACCATTAATCTCCATCCATGCCTCTAACTATGTGAAAGACTTTTTTTTCCCCAATTCAGGATGGCCTACGTCCTCAATCCAATATTCTAAAATGCTAAAACAAAGTTGCAGGATCGGTGGCTTTTTTTTTTTTTCACATCTGATAAATCTGAGTGCAGATGTTTATATTTTTCATCATGGGCAGAAGACATAAACAGGGATTTAAGGAGGCATGCTATAAACTGAAAATGAATTTGTATATTGCACTCAATTTTAGAAGACGAAGCAAGGTCACTTTCAAAGCAGATGTCACATGATTCATCTTGATTGCAGCCACTAGTTTTGAGGATTGCTGTATATACCCCTGTATCCCAGAATGCTCCTTGTATAGACATTGTAAAAGGCACATACCCATGGCTACCATGCTGAAATGTGGAATTGGCTAGTTGTAGCAGTACGCAGTTGCAATGCAGCAAGGGTAGTTATGTTCCAATTCTGAGATATTCCTTCAAGGAAAATACACATAACATCGGGCTTAACTACTGTGTGACCAGACAATGCTTTGCTGGTTTCCCTATTTTAGTTTACTTCATGGGAATATTCATGGGAAGCGTAATCTTAATTGTCCCAGTCAGAAACTAGCTACTGTGTCAAGTCCCCTACATACTGTAAATGACAGACCTGTATCCCTACCTTGGCAGAGTAGTGCTGGGAGGAAGTGACTCAATATGCCCACTCTATTTCCACTACAGTAGAGATAGGTACTTCAGTTTACTATCTCACACTGCCTCATCTGATCACATTCATTCACAGTCCTCATGAAATGACCCCAGGTGTACCCTATCTAATACTTTCTTCTACCACTTAACTATTCTGGAAATAACTAATCCATCACCTAGCCACAGATTTTGACTTACCTCATTTTATTCCCCACTTACTTGTTTACTTGGAATTAGTAATTATTTATATAAACAATAGTAACCAATCAGCGTTTAGAATTTACTGGTGCAGAAAGAATAATAAATGCAAACCTCTAATTAGTTGCTATGGGTTATAAGACTTCACTTAACAATTGCCCAATTGATGAATTCCTCATTTGATAAAGGGCAACGAAGCCCGAAACATGTTATGGCACATTAAAACAGTGGCTATGCTGCATTCACTGTGAATTCACTGGGTACTCTATTTGTTATCTTATTTCATGTTGTTTCGCGTGGTGAACAGGACACGCAGGAGAAATGTGTGAACTGTAATCCGATAGCCAATGGAAGTTTTCCTGAACTGCTTATGCCCTTCCCCTATTTACAATTGCTTACAAGTCTAGAGGCTGGCCAGATATATTTCTGAAAGCCTGGAAGCCTCAGCTATCTAAGTTAATATGTTCTATGCAGATGAAATACCATACAAATAAAGAGGTCAAACATTTTTGCATGAATGGGAATTTCTATCATTTTATTTTTACACAAATACACAACTGTAACTCATTAAAAATATCTATTAAAATTGTTATAAGTTTCAACTGAAATTGTACTTAAAACACTCATTTCTTACAAAAATTAAAAATGATATGGAAATCCTGGACAAAATGGATGCCAAGTGAACAATAGAGTTGTATAAATGTGCGCAATACAGTAATATTTTCCTATTTTATTGTAATAAGTGCAGATACGTTTTCCTAATATTAGTTTAGTGAAGTATAATATCAGAAAGAAAAAAGAAAAATACTAAAAATCTAATAATCTACTAATCATATTATTTATTATTTGAATCTAAAGTTAAACTATTAATTGAATTAAAAAAAATATGTATTTAAATTGTTAAAAAGAACCAGGATATCATTGAATCAGACAGGGCTTAATTACCGTATTACCTTTTATACCATAGAGTTACCAGGATCAGATAGAATGTAACTCACCCATCTGTCTTTCTTGCCAGTGTCAAATGAAATATGGAAACTGATTGGTTGATGGACAATGAAGGAGATGAAAAGGATAGGAGAGGGTCCTTAAACGGTAACGTGGAGAAAATACAATGGCCAATAAAAACTCAACTTACCAGATACAACTAAAAAGAAAAAGAAACAAAAAGAGGAAAAATGTGTAAAATCAAATAAAAACAATAAATGAAAAAATGAACAAACAGTAAACAAAAAAAAAAACAGACTGATTTGTATATTCTAATAAATTGCTTGAGAGAAAATAAAACAAATACCATAAACTGACAAGGTACGTTCCTACAAAAATATAATTATTTACACCTA
This sequence comes from Pipa parva, assembly GCA_019650415.1. NCBI lineage: Eukaryota > Metazoa > Chordata > Amphibia > Anura > Pipidae > Pipa > Pipa parva. The sequence goes on from WMED01005226.1 coordinate 3,610, forward strand.
GTAAAGATGAAATTTATTTCAGCTAGATCTCATATAACGCTGTAAAAGAGATACGCTTATTGACACAGAATGAGAGGTAAACACAAATGAAAATTGATTTTCCCAAGGTCAAATGAACAGAGCAATTACATATAAATATGTATACCCCAGCTGTGTGTGTGACATTATTATAGCAAATCACAGATGACAACGACAAAAAAAAATACTCCATAACCATTTACTGGGTGTAAAAGCAGTTTAAACGGAAGGAAAAATGTGGCACATAATTGTCCTCATATATTACAAACATTTCCCCCCAATCTATCTTGCTTTGGAGAGAAAATAAAAAAGATGTTTTACTTTAAGAGCTACAGTTTAATGGCCAAAACGAGGTGGGAATTTTACACACATATATACTGTATATATAGAATGTATTTTAGCAAGTAATTGACTTTGTCCATTAAAATATGTAGAAAGAAACAGATGTATATAAGCAGTGGCGGAACTGCATAAACTACATACATTAAAAACACTTCTGCACATGTTATGTTTGCTGAAATGTCAAATCACTTTGAAGAGGTAAGCCTTCAATGAAGGCAAAATTATTAGGCAAACTATCACTGGTATCAGGGCATAACTATAGCGGTTGCCTCAGTTATAATTGTGACCAAACCCGAGATCCCAGGGGGCTTGAAGGCACTCACAGGGATCCCTATACAACCCTGCAGCACCTTCCTCCAATATTTGAATTCTCGTTAAGTCTCAGTATTTCTGTGTGATGTGGAGGGAGGTGATAGGGGTCCAGAGTTAAACCTGCACCATGCCTGAGGGAGAGGACTGATTCTACTCTTACTCTGATACCCAAAAGCATGTAGTTACACCACTAAATAGTATCATATATCAAAGAAAGGCTCATAACTGAGAAAGAATATAATATACTGTACATGGTATGTTTCTTTTCCATAAAAAAAAAAAAGTGAAATGTTGACACCTCATATATTAAGAAATCCTAAGAGCAGGACTTTTACCAGGATAAATGTTTTGCGATAATACGTCAAGGCCGCATGCAACAAGCACGTTAGTTCTTTCACAGTACTTATGTCAGGCGCAATCAATACAAAAAGTAAATACTGGTTAACTGATGAAAGGCTAAATCCCATTGAATACTAAACCTCAAAGATATATCAAGCTTCATCATGTTTGCAAAGGGACTTCAGATTACAGTCAGGAGTTCAGAACAAATAACCAAATATAATGATTACTTCCTGGGAATTACATCAAGGGGATTATTAGCCAGATTTTCTCAGTGTTGATTTACAAAAACATCTACTGGTTGTCCAAATTAACTAGAAGCAAAACTAGCGCAAGAACTAGCATAAAAGTCAGGCTGTGCAATCTACAGAGAAATACTTCATTTTCTGTATAAATTCAACATTTATAAATGTATACAGAAGTCCGATATATTTCAGTTATTAAATTATTTTTTTGGTTATGTATGAGCAATTATATCTATTTCATATTTAGGTAACTTTTAGAAAATAATTAAATCTAATACATATGTTGACTAGGTGCTAAAACTGGCCAATAGTATTTTCAACTAGTATTTCCAATAAGGAACAGAAGTTCCTAGTTAGTCATCCATATCACCTGTTCCAGTTGTAAGGTAAAGCAAAAAGATGGAGGAAGAGGAAGCAAATGGACTACTAATACAGTGGGCATCACCACAAGCTTTGGGCCTGAATCAGTCTTGGTTGAGCCATCTTAAATTTGGCCCTGTCAGTCCCCAGAATGATACTGTCCCTGGATGATCGTGTTAGGATCCCTGTTGTTTTAGGGTGTAGTAGGATCAGAGTAGTGTGGCAACTGAGGCCCTAAAAAGTAGTCATACTAACTTCACCAGTTCCTAAACTGTGAACCCCCATGGTTTCCTTAAATACTAGTTATCTATAGGATTCATTTCTTGGTGCTCAACCTTACTCCTACTCCATACCTAAAAATATTCTTCAGTCACAAAGGGCTGTGGTTTGTACTTCTACCTGTGATTAGGATCTAGGCAATATCCTAAATACTTTGTCTATAATTCAGCACAGTAGCAGATAGTTTGCTGGGAAGGTGGACAGCAGGCTAATCTGCCATACAGATAAAAATTCACACTCGCGCTGTATAATCATTGGTATGATATATTTATAAAAAATAACTATTTATTATAATCCATCTAGGAAATCTAATACCATGATATACTATTCCATCTGTGCTTGATAAGAAGATATTGCTTTATCTGTAAAGATTCAGATTATAAAGATAACACTACTACAGATATATTCATTCAACGACAATCAATCTTTTTTAACTTGGACAAGCAAAATGAAAAGTCATTATGTAAAAACATTACATGTGTAACTTGACAAATGACTGCAATATTTAAGGCGAGCAAAGAACTATTTAAAGGTAGAAAATTTAAATAAAATGTCTCCCTCAATCTAACAGGCTTGTCTAAACATTAGAGAACAAAGGCAATCATTCCTGTAAGATCTGTGAATATGGAACGGGGCCCAGACATGAAGAAAAATAGCTTCCGAAGATTGCTTCCAAAAATAAACTCCTTCCAGTGTTTTTACTTGAAGCCCATTGCTTATTGTGCTTAGCTGCACTGCTGTGGCCTTGGATTTAGCGTGAATTGTAAATTGTTAATACAATGTTTGTTAAATGTTTATACTATACGTTGGAAGACCAATACCTTGAACTGTTAAAATGGCTGAGGCTTCAGCTTTTCCCACCATGTTCTCTGCAACACAGGTGTACGATCCCATGTCTCCTGCTGTGACCTTTCGAATCTTCAAGGTGTGATCATCACGGATCTCAAATCTTTAAAACAAAAGAAACAAAAATACCACCTTTTCATTTAATAATTAATGTAATTGTATGCCCAGATTTCTAAGCACCCATGCCTGCCCATAATTCTATGCTAAACCATTTTAAGACCGTCTGACTCCTGACAAATGGGTTTTATGAAGTAGGTCTCTTTCATACTAGTAAGTATTATACAAGTGAGTTAAATTTTAAAAAATGCACTCTCCAACACAATATACACGGTGCAACTTGGTCAGGGGAATTCATCAACAGGGGCAATCATTTATAGAGGTCTAGTAACCCATAGCAACTAATCGGTAGTCAGGATTCTCTGGTATAAGGAAGCAAGAATAATAAAAGACAGATACTCTGATTGGTTGTTATAGGTTACTAGACCTCTATAAAGTGTGCTCCTGTTGATTAATTCCTTTGGGTGTGTTTTGACAACTCAGTCCAGCAGTAGAATTCTTCCATATAGAGTTGCAAAGGAATTAGAAGACATAATATATGTGTTTAGTTGGAAGAGATTTGATATCACTTTGTTTAAAATCACATCCTACCACTTGCATGAAAATTACACTATCATTGTTTTTTCAGAGTATGTAAACTGGTGTGCCTTTAGAAATAGAGACTCAAACACTGTAGACTTAACTCCTAACTCCCATGACTAGAATATTAAAGGGAACATTCAGTACAAAAAAAAATCTTTTTAAGATCCACACAACAAAGAAATATGCCTTCTGTTTTTAAAGTAGACGATTTCTTTATTTTCCTATTTTATTTTAAGTGTACGTACCACTACTGAGAGGTGTATAAATACTTTTTTTCCACGATTTAGTAGTATCCTTTATGCTATACATTAGCTTAAAAAAAATTCTTAGTTAGTAGCAAATTAAATAAAAATTATTTTCTTGCTTCCAGTTGTAGTTCATTTATGAAGCTTGTGGTTGTGCTATTGTGATAAAGGCACCAACATAAGCACTCATTACATTTCTGTGCTCACAATCTAACCTTTTATTTCTGTGAACAAGACAAAAACACATCAACATGTTTAAAAATTACCTTGCTTTGGGTAGATCCCCATCATCTTTTCGCCATCGAACAGTAGGAACTGGATCTCCTCGTGCCTCACATTTAAACTCAGCGCTATCATCTACTGTCACTGCCATATTACTGGGTCTTCTCACAAATGATGGTCTTTCTGAAATGCAAAGACAGTTGGTTCTGGAAAATCAAATATTTCATAAGCAAATACATAATAACCTCTTCAATTCAACTGTTACATAATTTAATGATGTTTTTAAATTAATGTAAAAACAATTGTTGTAATTTATGCAACTATTCTCTGGAGATAATATTGGCAGCGAAAATGCAACAAAATAGTGGCCTTGTCCTTTAAGTCATGTATATTGCCACAGAGATTATAACAGAGAGACAGTTATAGTCATAATGTCTCCTTTATCCAGTTCAATTTAAAAATGTACGCTTTACAAATAAAATTACACATTAGTTACATTATAATAATTTTACATTAAATTAGTATAATTTTATTTGTAAAGCGCCACAAATTTACGCAGTGCTGTACAATTCAGCCATACAAATATAACAAAGACATGGGAAAAGTGCATTACACAATACAAATATAATATCACAAGGATACTTCACTTTAAGTGCTAGTTGACACAAGAGGTTGGAGGTCCCTGCCCCATAGAGCTTACAGTCTAAAAGAGAGGAAGACTTACATACACAGATAGAAGGGTAATAAGAGCTGTAATAATGTGTTGAAACACATAAATAAATAAATACCAATATTAAGTTCATTAACTTCATAAAAATCAGTGATTAATATTCGTGCTGGTGCTCCAAAAGGTAGGACATCAGTTTGGTTTTAAAGGTGCAGAGGGAATGTTCCTGTAGAAGATGAAGGGGTACAGAATTGTAGATATGGGGGCCAGAGAGAGAAAAGAGTTTAAGACGAGAAAGGGCAGTATTGTTGTGTGGCATGCAAAGGTGGTTGCTTTGGGAGGAGCACAGTTGACGTTGAGGAATGTATGGCCATACGAATGAGGAAATGTAGGGAGAGGCAACTGAGTGAAGTGCCTTAAATGTCAAAAGGAGAACACTGTACATGATACATTTGTTTATGGGAAGCCAAAGAACAGAGAGAGATTGGGAGAAAGGCTGTCCCTTCTGGGGAAGAGATGGAGATAATTCTAGCAGCAGAATTTAGAATAGACTGGAGCGGAGAGAGGTGGGAAGCTGGAAGGGCAGATAGAAGAACATTGCAGTAGCCCAAGTGGGATAGGATGAGAGCATGAATGAGAGTGTTAGTAGCGGAGCAAGAGAGAAAGTAACGGACCTTGGCAATGTTGCAAAGGAAAAATCAACAGGTTTTAGCAGTGGTAAAGATGTGTTTAGAGAAGGAAAGAGCGGAGTTAAAAGTCACTCCAAGACAACATACAGAGGTTACAGGGTTGATGATCGCACCATCAACTAGAATTAAAAAGATAGAAGCGGGTCTAAATTTTGGTGGAAATATAATCAATTCCGTTTCAGCAAGATTTAATTTGAGCTGGTGCTTGGCAATCCATGAGGAGATTTTCAGGAGACAGCTAGAAATTTTAATCTTTATTTCAGGTGTTAGCACAGGCGCGGATAAGTAAATTCGGGTATCATCTGCATACAAGTGATACTGAAAACCTAATGAATTGATGATATCACCCAAGGAAAGAGTGTACAGCGAGAACAGGAGGGGGCCAAGGACAGAGTCTTGGGGCACCCCAACCCTAAGTGGGACAGGAGAAGAGGTGTCATTAGCATGGGAGACAAAAAAAAAGGAACAATTGGAAAGATAGGAAACCAGCCAAGGTGCAGCTTGGTTTTGAACACCAAGCGCATGGAGAATTTGTATAAGAAGGGAGTGATCGAAAATCACATCACTTCATTACAATATGCCTATTTACAATGAATTCACTACACAATACCCTACTGCTATTATTTACCTGACTATGCTAGGGAAGTATTAGATGACAATGTAATATAATTACTTAGGGGGTGGGGGGGCCCCAATTCACTCCTTGATAAATATGCCCCTCTGATTGTTTACTTTATATCTAATCCATTTACAATCTACTGGTATATTTAGGCGATTAAAAAATTATTTAAAAAGCCCAAAGCTATTGTTGATGCACACCAATTAAATCATTTAATTACCTAAGACAGTAAGCTCTGCCACTTCACTTTCCCTTTCTCCCACCATGTTTGTTCCAACACAGACGTATTTTCCAGCGTCACTTTTCCTAGTGTAGGTGATCATCAGTTTCCCTCCTCGTATCTAGGGCGAGAGAAAGAGTCAAGAATTCAGCCTGTCAGCTTTCAAAGCTGCAATAGATCCATTGTTTTTAACACAAATAATTCATTCTTTAAAAAGAAAAATGTTCATTTTTTGCAAATAGAAAGTCAAATGACAACCATGGTTTAAATTTTGTGTAGCCAGTTCTACAGCCTTTCACTGATAGTAAGGGTTGCAAAGTAGAAGGAGCTTCATTTCTCATGTTTTTCCATTTATTTAAACACAAGAAAAGAATGTCTCTACCACATATTCTAATTACCTAATTAATGACTAATAGATTAAGCAGAACACAACACAAATAGTCAAAAAGATTTACGTTAAGCAAACTATTCAGTAGCAATGGGTTACAATTAACAGAATAAAAATAGAAACTATAAATCAGTAAAATCCTGGGAAATAAACACTATATGAAAATTGTTTGTCTCACATATTTATATTGTGGATTCATTGCTTGCAAGGCAGGTGTATCTAACTTCCCACCCAATGCCCATTCAGTGTTAGGACATTAGGACATAGATGAAGCAGACAAATGTAAAAAAAGGATTACGCATTTCAATCATATTCAAAAAATCAAATCAAAATATGATAATAAAAATCAGGCAAATATAAGATGTCCGCCCATGGCATGAAACTATCTTTAATATTAAGGCAGGTCTACTAGAAATATTCCAAGTTTCTTCCATGCCCCCTATACACACAAAATGCTATCTTGCATTATATTATCAATTCAATTTAATTTTATGCACTTGTAACCCACACACACTCACACACACATTTTACACATGTATCAACTTTAGCTTAAATAAATATATATATATTCTCCTTTAAACCATAATATTTGCTTGGAAAATATATCAGGTTTACTCAGGCTTATTCATGTTAGGCTCATTAGGAAACAACACAGTAATTCCATGCACAAGCACTAAATATGATGGATGGTAAAACGAACGAGTGGAAAAAGATTAAGTGTTAAGGTAAAGAAAATGTATCCAGTTTCACAGAACTGAATAGCTTAAGTCCACAGGGATGTTCTGAGTTCAGCAGGGAAGAAGCCTGATGTTAGTATACATCAAAATCATGTTCAGCTTGCCTATGATTCATTTACAAAGTCAATGATGAAAAATGCTGTATACTCCATAACAGGTAATATGGCTGAGAAGTAATGTATTACTAGAGAGTGTAACATACAAGGAAATACTGTAGATATGCAAGAACCTTAATGTGCACTACCAAAATAACACTTTTTATTTTAAAAAATAATACCAAATATTATTTACCCTATTTATAAGTTTTTTTTGTGCTGCTTTCTTATATAAAGAGCTACCTATTTATTAGCTAATTGGCTTACCTGGTTAAAATGACCGATATAGGCTTACTGATTTTGCAGAATATTCACAATAACAGAAAATAAAACAGGCACTTGGAGCAGGGGCTATAAGTGAGTACTAGCCCTTTCTCCTGTTACCTGTGTGTAGCATTTGGATAGCTAAGCAGATTTTGACTCTGAGAAATTTTAGGCTGCTTTTCTCCAGGTTTTCCATCTCTCAGAGCTGCCTTGTACTACGTTTCCTTTAAAATGTGAATTTGAATTAGTTATAGGAGGGTATGATAAATTAATAAGCCCATCCCTTAACTAAGGTGAAGGGGCTTGGATTAGCTGAACCTCTTCTCCATGTGTTTGCTTTTCCTTCAATTGCTATGACTATTCTGCAAAATTTATAAGCCTAAACCTGTCATTTTAACACTTGTTGTACTTTGTACTAGGTAGCCAATGAATAGAAAGCACTTTTTACAGGCTTTATTGTCCCTTTAACTTAAACATATAGGCATAATTGGTTCTGCTCAGCAAGGCTTGTTTAAGGACAGACTTGCTTGAATTAACAAAAGTGGAAGAGATTATACCATATCACCTTACGGATAACTGGAATAATATCATCTACAAACTAGCAACAGGCCCTTTCTTCAGCCAAATTATCATCAACGTTCTTAAAAGGCACAAATGTATTTTTGTAGTTAAAGTTAAAAAAAGCACACTTTTGGCCATATGAAATTATGAAATAGTTGAACACGCATTAAAGTACAGAAGCTTTGAAATGATTACAAGTGTGACAAACGTTCTGTAACAGTTGTTTCACAGGAATTTGTTGGAATTTTTTTTCCAGTCTTACTTTTGCAAAAACAGGAATGACAAAATAAAAACTCTTTGGAATTGGAAAAACTCTTATTTTACTCAAATAACTGTACATTGTTTTGTGGGTTTTAGAATCCCATATTGGTCATGAAAGTGTATTTTTAGGCAACTGTCAATTATAAATAGCTTAAGTCTTGTACATGAAAATCTCTATAGAGTGTGCATAGATACAGCAGTGTATATAATCTTTTCAACTACATTATCTCATGCATGCTCACTCTTAACTCATTATATTTAAAAAATGATGGCAGCAAATAGGAAATGATGTGCATACACAAAACAAACAACAAGCTCAAGCCTGCAGGCTTATCTCTACAGGTTAGACAACACTGTCCTAGATAATGAGCAAATGTTGGTGGAGACCAGGTATATCTAATAGACACCTATAACTCAGGTTCCTATCTAAGTGAGAGAAAATTGAAGTAGAGAGTAGCTATCCTAGGTGTTAACCTATCTTTAACAAAGTAACATAGTTTATATGTCTGGGAAAAAAAAACACATTCCATCCAGTTCAGCCTATTTTTCTGCAATGTTGATCCAGAGGAAGGCAAAAAACCCAAGAAGCCAATTATCCTCAATTTACAGAAAACAAATCTTCCTGATTCCAAATATGGCAATAAGAATAATTCCCTGGATCAAGATCCCACCTTCAGTTATCTAGTATCTCAAAACTTGTAATGTTCTTGCACTGACAGAAAGCATCCAAACCTCTTTTGAATTCTTTAATGGAATAAACCATAACATCTTATTCAGGCAGTGTTCCACAACCTCACTGCTCTTACAGTAAAGAAACCTCTTCTATGCTTGTGTTTAAACATTCTTTCCACTATATACAGAGGATGCCCCCTTGTTATAATTACAGTTCTTGGTGTATATAGATTGTGGAAGATCTCTCTTTTCTGATCCCTGATACATGGTTATTAGGTCACCTCTTCTATTTTCTAAACTAAACAATCCCAATTTTGATAATCTTTCTTGGTACTCTAGTTTTCCCATTCCTTTTATTACTTTAGTAGCCTGAACTTGATCAAACTCAACTACATCTTTCTTGTACACTGGTTCCCAAATGTGAGTATTAACCATTAATAACAACCCTTTGTTTCCTATCACTGAACCAGTTACTAACTCACTTGCACATATTTTCCCCCAGTCCATGCATGCTCAGTTCATGTTACCAGCCTTTATGTGGGATGGTGTCAAATGCTTTGGAAAAATCTTAGAAAGCCTTCAAACATTTTACCCACACAAGAGGTAATTTATCTATTTTACTCATGTTAAAAAGGTGCACTACTTCATCCTGGGTTAGATAGGCAACATATAAGGGGGCATTTACTTTATTTCTCTTCATTTCACCTATCATTTCATTTTCCTCTGTAAGCACAATGGGAAAAAAATTGTTTAATAAATTTGCTTTCTCCTCATCTCCTTCCACAATAATCTCTCGTTATTTCTTAAGGGACCAATGCTTTCTGTTTTAATCTTGTTATTATTGATGTAAATTAAAGAACCTTTTTGGGTTGGTTTACTCTCTTGGGCATAAGTCTTTCTCCAACTTAGATGCTTTAAAAATTTTTTTTTTTTACATAATTTATTTTGAACTCTGTACCTTTGTTGTGTTTCTATACGGCATTTCTGTTTTACAATTGTAAATGCATTCTTTTTGGCATTTATAACCCCATTACATTTTTATTTTCTGACATAGGTTTTCTTTTATTTTTAACTCTTTTATTTCTATATGGTATGTACCTCTCACAATGAATTGCTATGATTGCTTTAAAAGCATCCCATTTAGAGGGCAAAATTTATTAAAGTCGGAAAGACCGCTGGTCTTTCTAACTTTACTGAGAGAAATCTCAGATTGATCTTGCAATATTTCTTTTGAGATCATGTTTTTCGACCTCAAGTTTTTAAATTTTTTTCCATGGAAAGTTAGCCATACTTAACATTAGTAGCATGGCTACCTTTACATTGAAAAGTTTGAAAACTCAGATCGAGAAACTTGATCTCAAATCTCGGAAGAAATATCTGACATTTCTGACGGTGAAGTCTGAAAGACCTAAAGTGGTCTTTCCAACTTTAATAAATTTTGCCCTTAATAGTGTCTGTACTCTTATTATTGACAACATTGCTCCAGTCAATGATATTAAGAACATATCCAAGATGATTGAATTTAGCCTTTCTGAAGTTAGAAGTTTTAATGACCCCATGACAGTAAGTCCCATTAAAGGTCAACTGGAAATCAATGATATTATGGTCTCTGTTTAATAAGTGCCCTCTCACCCTTACCTGCACCTTTATTATTCTATCAGGTCTATTAGATAATATTAGGTCAAGTGGCACCCCTTCATCCCTATTGTTGGTTACTGCACCAGTTGAGAATGATAATTATCTTTAGTTGTCAAAAATATGTTTCCTTTATGAGATCTACATGTTTCAGTTTCCCAATTTATAAATGGGTAGTTGAAGTCCCCCTTTAATACTACTTAGTTGTGTTTAATAGTGAAAATTCAGTTCTAATCTAGTGACACAAAGTTCATCAGTGAGTTCAAGTATCCCATCTAGTGACCTATTGCTTACATTAGAAATAAAGTCAACTTAGTGCCCAACTAGATGTTCTGCAGGTAGGAAATGACCTAACATTCATATCTTGGTGACCTACAGTTTACAGTGCGATTTGTTTGGCCTAAGTTTCATGTATATGTATTAATTTGGAAGATCTAACAACAAAAGCATTACTTGAGACTTAGACCATGCTTAAGAATCATGTGAAATGCCCTGCTGACATTATAAGGTTATATATAAATAATGGGAAATAAAATACAGTTTTGTGTATTTGTATCAGAATATTCATTCGGGTATTTAGACTGAAATTTATGGGAGGTTGAGGTTACTGTCATCTTTTTAGACTTCATATACAAAAATACAAAATAAAGTGATTTGTGTACAAACATACTAACACATCCTTTACTATACTATCTGTTAACTTATTTTACTAAACACAACAGATTGTTTTTTTAATGCATAAATGAAATAGATTTAAGAAAACAAATCATGTAAATTATTTTTTATAACTCGATCATTTTTCCTTTAATAAAGAAGATTCAGTTACCGCTGAAATGTATTAATAACAATAAAAAGCTCTACCAGGTCTCACTTCTGCTAGAAAGCTTGCTGTAGAAATAGGAAAAAAATGGTCATTGCACGAATGTCAACATAAATATTTATACATGTGGCAAAGACCTTGGTTCTACATTAGCTTACGTGGCAATATCATTCCAGTGAGTCATGTTGTAATGTACTGAAGTCCATCAAGCAAATAATGAAGCTTAACAGTACACATAAAATGGAAATAAAATGCAACCAATATAAAATGTATTGAAGAAAGCTGCTATACACAATTATTTGTTAGTGTGGAGCTAAACTGTCAAACTTTTCATGAACAGTGGAATGTCTGCAGGTTTAAATTAAAATAAATGCATGGAGTTTCAGTGCCTAACTATAAAGTTAAAGAGATATTAACATCTATAGTGAATGAAAGAACACAAAAGGTTAAAGCTATGGGAAAACCTCAAGAGCTAGAGATGTAAAAAAAAATTAATTTCTTACAACTTAAACTATTTTTAAACTATCTATAAACCATTTTTCTGAATGATGTCACACACCCTTTCTATTAAAAAAATAGTTTTATTAGTGTTTATGTTTAACAGTCACTTATCTCCAAACCTGCTAGCAGACCAAGGCACCTACAAGTCTTCTCTGTTGAGATTTGAAACTCCTAGTTGCAGTAACAAAAGTATGTGGTCATGTGACAAAATCCATTAGGTTTACGCTTAAAGAACTGGCTATCAGTTATTTAAGTTAGCATTAACAAAATCCTATTGAAGACTCTCTCAATGAACACTGGCAGCAAAAACTATCCTTCAAAATAATTGCTCTAATGTCGTAGTTCTTTCTCCTGTGTACAGTCACAAATAACACTGCTGGGGCTCTTGAAAAAGTCTTCTTTGTCAAATATTATGCATAGGAGATGATGGAGGCTTTTACAAAAACAAAAGAAGTGTTGAGAAAAGTGTATTATAAATACCATAAATTCAAATGACAATAACAGAACATGTCAAATTTGTTTTTTGAAGAGTGAACTGTAAGTAAAAGAAAAAGTTAAATTCTTTACTAGAGTTAAAACTAGTGTCTATAATTTTCTTTGAAGTTTCCCATCCTATGATCAGATGAACTTACATTGAACCTGCTGTCTGCTATGTCTACATTTCTGTGCCCTTAAGCATGCCAGTTGATTTAAATTATGTGAAGCATAGGAATCCTCTTTAGAATCATTCAACACAATACTATTCCTGCATTTAAGGTTATCCTAAAGCTCAGTGAAGCTAATTATCTGCCCTGCACATCATTTATCTACAATGTACTTGTAGAGAAATGGAAGACGTATGCTTGACCAAGGTGAAATTAAAATTCATGTCTACTTCTTTCTTCTTAAAGCAAACACCTTGAAACTGTTTAATCAGCACACAGTTCATCAGAACTGAATTTAAGACACTTGTTAGATTTGATGAGATATCACCTAGAGGTTTCTCTGTGGGAATACTAATTACAACCTATACTATAGAACATTCTTACTTTCACAAAGAATTATGTTGTGTTTTGAAGCTTTAATTAACTCTTCAATTTTTGTCCTGGTGGAGGGTGGTATGGGGTCCAGACCACAGTTTTCCTCTCCTTTGAAATAACCTTTGTCTGCAGTATTTGTCTTTGTTCTGTGGGTAGAGTGATCTAATTAAAACTGAACTCCTACTTAAATTACTTTAATTAATACATGAAAAATAGATTTTACAAAATATGTCCTTTTTTTGCCGAATAGTAACATTTAATTCTCAAAAATAGAAAACTGAATATGCTTGCATGATTGGTATCTCTGGGTAAAAGTTTATACTATAAATACATTAAAGAACCAGTAACGGTAAAAAAAAAAACCAAGAAGAAAGAATCCAACTGGATTGTTTTGGAACTTTTTTTTCCCCTACATAATACTGTTATCCTTGAATTTGAATAGCTGATTTATATCATTTCTGTTTATTCTACTTATTTCATGATTTCAGGTTGGTTACTACAGGTTAACAGATCTCAGTAAACAATTTTCACTGTTGATATATTCTTTTGATAGAGGTATGTAGATAGGTTCCAGCTGTAGAAAAATTAGGTTTCACAACACCCTAGAAATTTTGACAGTTGAGGCTAAACAGGTAGCTGTAGACAGCCCAAGACCAAACAATTGAGTGTTAGCATAATTAGTGCCTTGCTGGAGGCACCTGACGGTTACAGAAGCAGGAACTAGAATAAGAAGCTGACAACAAAGTCAGGTTGGTACCTGCAGTTATGCTGAAGAACAAAAATATATTGTAAATATCTCTAATTTAATTAATGTTATGGAAATTGTGCTAGAAAAGAACTTCTGCTGTCCAGTTATTTTTTATTTACCCATCATGCATCCCTTTTTCCAATAAGTATGTGGAAACCACTCCCTTTAAGGGATAATGTCATGTCATTGTGGTGAATTCTGGAACTTTGATTATAATAACTGGAATGGCTAGAAGAAATCTACCTGACAAATTGGGTAAAGCTAGTTCCCTAAAGGTATAACTTAGATGAGGTAAGCTTAAAGTGTATAAATTGTGCAGCCTTATGGGTATCAAAATAGAAAGTAAAGGGATATTGGGTATAGAAGGCACATTCTACAAATTACACAGATAAGTAGGGCTTAAAGGGATTGGAAAGTAAAAAAAAAAAGAAAAAAAAATCTAACATTTTTCAACTGAAAACAATTCTTTTTCCTAAAATATTGTTGTAATCTTATTCCTTTTATATTATGTTTATCCTCTAGCATAGAATTCTTCTCCTAGGGCACTGTTATTATAATAGTGCAACACTGTTAGACTGCTACAATGTGGACTATAAAATAAAACCATTTGTTTTAGTCTTTATGCAAATTATAGCCTATAAGAGATGCACATCTTTCTGTGTCCAGGACATAAGAGGTGGGAGTTATAGCAGCTTCTAGGTAAAATAAAATAAGGCACTCTGAAGCATGTATAATTTTAGAACTGTATGTCACAGTGGCACAATATTAGGTTTATTTAAATGTCCATAGTGAGCACTACAAAATCAGAGGGTATGTAGTATATAGTTTAGCATCCCTTAAAGTGCACCTGTCACCTCAAAACTAATAATAATTTAGGTTCAACTAATGAAATAAATGTTTTTGTGTATATATGTATATATATATTTATCTTTCCCGAGTCAGGTTGGGCGAGGATAAATGATGATTGACATTATAGCTCCTCGAATCAGATCCCTGCTAGATCATGATTTAAGAGATCTGACTGGAGGACCTATAATTGTAAGAAAGGTTACCTACCTGGAACGTCCGCTCCTGCACCAGTCTCCTCGCGAATCTCGCGGTCAGCTGACAGGCTCCTTCCCTATTTAAGGAGCCTGTCAGTTATAACCAGTGCCCGAGTATAGAGCTTGATAGTGAAGCTCCAGGGGCTTGTCTCTTGTCAGTATTTCGTTCACAGTCTGTCTGTGCCTAAGTATCAGTCATGCACCTTAGTGGCTAATTTCTGGTTCTAATAAAGTTTTATTCCAGTCCAGTCTGAGGGGTCGTGACCTGGGTAGACCTGCAGCAAAACCCTAACCTCCTTGCGGGGGCTCTAGGCGAATACCAGATCTACCTTAGACTCCACGCCCTCAGTCCTGGTGCCAGTTGCTGCAACCTCCTTCTCCTCAATATTCCCGTTCAGTCTGACAATAAATGTCAATCATCATTAAGCCCCGCTCAACCTGACTCGGGAAAGAAAAGTCGGGCTGATAGGGAAAATGACAGAGAGAAACGCAGTATAAAAGTACATTTTTTTAAATACATATATATTTACAAAAACATTTATTTCATTAATAGAACCTAAGTTAGTATAAGAGTTTTAAGGTGACAGGTACACTTTAACCATAAAACAAATATGTAACAATAAATGTAAACATATATTTAGGCTCCATCTCTTTGGCTACACAGTAAAATATGGATTATTTATTATTACATTGACTTCCATAAAAGTATTCACATTCTTTCTCGCAGATTCTTTGCCTCGGTGCCTGTGGTTTTTAAACATAATATCATGTATTGCCCATAGAAATTCTACACTTGGAAGAGATGAATGCTGGTCAATGATAAATACAGCCTTTGAAAAATATTTCTATTCTATTCAAAATTGAAAGGCAAATTCAAGAAATGAAAGATAAGCCTTTTCCTTTCTGGTATGATAATTATTTTACTCAAGAAACTACTGCCCCAAGCAGAGATTTAGAATACAGAGTATCCTTCCCAGCTTGAAAACTACAATGTATTCAAGTTACTTGGGATTCTTTTCTGTGAATATATACAGTGTCATTCTGCTTGATCAGTACAAAAATATACAAATGGTAATGTTATTTACAGAAAAAAAATATAAAATTTGCAAAAATGATTAGGAAAAGTAAACCTAAACTGATGCTAATTAAAACCTACAGCTGGCACATAAATGCAAGTAAACTGAGTCCTATTGAGGAGAATAAGGGAGTGTACAACATTCTTTAGAAGTCAGGTTTATAAAACCATTTATTCCCCTCCCCCAAAGTCTGTGCTTAATAAATAAATCAAAAAATTAAGGGGGGAATTCATGAAGCTCCGAAGTGAGGCGCGTAGTGTTCGTCTCACTTCGGA
>WMED01005227.1:6487-19453 GCA_019650415.1 Pipa parva
TGATGTCCGCGTGCAGGACATCAGCGAGCGCATAACAGTCTGTGTGAAGTGAGGCGAAGACTCCGCGCCTCACTTCGCACTATGGTGAATTCCCCCCTTAATGTTAATGTTTAAGTGTGCAAACCCTCCATTCCTTAACTCTCCTGTGACACATAACACTATTTTTATTACTTAAATGGTGGAGCACTATTTTTCTACAACAGGGAGGCCTGAGTCGACAAAAATCACTTCTATTAATTACAAGGCAAGCAATTTGTTTAAAGATCATTTGGTGTTTGATGGATTGGCTCAACCTCAGTTAAGATCCCTCTTATTTATACTTGTGTAAATTAAAGAAAGAGAAAAGTAATCTCTCTTGGTGCACACACAGTTTATTTAAGAGTGAAAGTTACCTTGAATGCAAAATATTAAATGAAAGCATTAAAATTAAAAACAATTAAAAGCCTCCTACGAGGTACAATGGCTGCTGAGGATTTGAATAATTAGAACCAGGTATTTAAAGTAAAGGATGAAATAACTATGTAGTCTAGCAAAAAAGATCTGCCAAGTTAAGTCCCCAATAAATGTAATATAAATACCGGTGTCAGTGACTATAGTATCCAATATGTCCCAGTAATAGTATTAGCGTAGATGCTCAGTCCACAGTCCACAGTCACTTCCAGTACAGTTTCAAGCCCCAGTGAAAAGATTCACCATCTCGCTTTAAGTGCCGATATATCAGGAGACAGAGACAGAGCGTCAGGACATCCCTGCAGTGCCAAAGAAAATGCCAGACGCGTTTCACCTGCTAATCCGCTGGCTTCGTCATGCGGCCGCATTGACCGGTATTTATATTACATTTATTGGGGACTTAACTTGGCAGATCTTTTTTGCTAGACTACATAGTTATTTCATCCTTTACTTTAAATACCTGGTTCTAATTATTCAAATCCTCAGCAGCCATTGTGATCTTTCACTCTTAAATAAATAAACTGTGTGCGCACCAAGAGAGATTACTTTTCTCTTTCTTTAATTTATATGAATATTTAAATCTCCATGTGAGCACCCGGTAATAATTAACTATAATTGTTTGGGTGTGCTGGAAACCAAATATATGTGAGTGTTATTTATACTTGTGTGTTAGGACTATGAAAAGGTGCTGGTGTTGGTCCAGTGATGGTGGTAATATGGGGACCAATGACAATACACAAAAATATGGTAAAATATTTAGAAACTAAAGGGGGTTATTCACTAAGGTATGGATTTGACTGTTGAATTCACAAACAGCGGATTCCCATAGAAAATCTGCTACAATTTCCCCATTGTAAAGTCGCGACAATTTTTCCATAATAAAGTCGCTACTGCGACAATATTCTCATTATATAGATGTGACTGCGACAGTAGCAGCCTATTGCCATTGTGTTTATCTGGCAAATTCGCACCTATCCGCAACAATTCGGACTTTAGTAAATAACCCCCATAATGTGATAATACTAGGAATTATAACTTCATCAATATAAAATGAACTTCATCAGGTTGCCAATGGTAGTATAAGGAATACTCACCTGCGGTTCATTTCCTCTGTTCTGCGTCAGCATCTGTTGCGGTCCCCATCTCGGCCTTCTGGTCGCACCTAGTCAGGTTGTTTGGCACGCAAATGTAATCTGGCATCTGTGTTTAGTGGCAATGAAAACAGACACTATTGCAGTGTTGTGTCGCGGACGCATTCCCACCAAGGCGCCTATTTAAGTCGACCTGATGACTGGGCAAACCTGATGAATAGGCCTTAGGAGCCTCAAAAGCTTGCATTTACCATCTATTCCGTTAGCCAATAAAGGTATCACCTATACTCTCTTGTCTTTGCTTAATCAAGATTATACAACACACTTAAGGGCGAAATTTATTAAATTTGTTATTTCTACTGAGCGATCGGAATTCTGATTCTGATCAATCGATCGGAATTTAGATCAATCGATTGGAATTTGCATTCGATCAATTGGAATTTCGATCGCTCGAAATTTCATTTCGGGCGATCGTAATTTAATTTCGGGTGATCGTATCGCCTTTAATAAATTTTGCCCTATGGGGGGAATCCACCAAAGTGCGAAGGTGCGGATCCTTCACCTCACTTCGCACTGACTTTAAAGGGATTCCAGTCTCAGCGAGGCGACTCGAGTGGTCTCGCCGAGACTGGAATCCCTTTAAAGCATTCACTGATGTCCGCGTGCAGGACATCATCGAGCACCTAACAGTCAGTGTGAAGTGAGGTGAAGGTTCCGCATCTCACTTTGCACTTTGGTTGATTCCCCCTAAGTGTCAGGCCATGCTTGTAACAAGAGGGTGGAGGTCTAAATAGGAGGAAGACTTAAACACATGGCAGTTTTGCCCATCAACAACAATAATATATGATTTACAGTAGCTGTTCTAATTTTATATTATTCCTGGACTTTAGAAATCTTTTTTGAGTCTATAAAATCCTGTAAGCAGTGTGAATACTATTAATATTTATGGAACTGAACTTAACCTGTCGGTGACATGCAAAAAATATTTTAATAAAGTTTCTGCTGCTTGAGTTTATAAATCTCAACTACAACTTTACATCCTAACCCACAATCCACCTTTTTATTATTTTACTACAAATACAGTGTAATACCTATTAACTAAAATTTTTTAAAAAATGCACAAAAAGAAACCTTTTAATAGAAAATGTTGACAAGAGTATAAGTACCAGTCATTGAAATGAACTAGTACAATACTGACATTGATTTTACAGTAATGTATATATGTATGCATGTTTTTTTATTTAGAAAAAAAAGCGCTGTACAATCCAACAATACAGTTATAATACAGACAAGGGAAGTGTATAACAAAGAACAAGAGGTGGCAACTATATACTGAATGTAGATGGAGAAGACGTTGCCAAGACAGAGAGGGGTCATCAATATGACAGTTGAAGTCAACCATAATTAGTGCAGGATTATCATTAGATAGAAAAAAGGAGAGCCAGAACTCAAAGCCTGAGAGAAAGGTGGTAAAGTGAGGAGGCAGAGGGCAGCCTGTGTAGGACAGCAACACATACATTTATTGGATAGAAACGTTGGACAGCATGAACCTCAAAGGAAAAAAAAGAGAAGCAGGGAAGGATGCTGATGAGTTTGATGTGACAGCGGGAGAGTAGGAGAAGTCTAACTCCACCACCTCGTCCCATGGAGTGTGGGAGTAGAAGAGTCCTCCATGAGTCAGTGAGGCCTCAGTAACAGCATCATGAGAGGAGAGCCAGGTTTCTGTTAGCACTAGGAGGTGAAGTGAGGTGGAGCAGAACAGTTTGTGAATTAATATGACTTTATTATTCAATGAGCGTGCATTTAGGAGGAGACAGGAGAAGGAAAGTGAGGAAGCTGGAAGAGTGGAAATAGGAATTCAATTAGTTGGTCAAAATGCACGGGAAGGAAAGAGGGAAGCGGAGAGGCCAGGGCAGATAGAAACAGATATGGAAAAGGGGCCAGGATTGGGGGAAACATCCCCTGCAGCAAGTAGCAGTAGAGTAAAAAGGGAAAGTATGTGGGAAGAGGATTTAAACTGTGATTGTCTTGGGTGTCTGGAGGAGGGATGTGAACTATTTTGCAGGAAAGAGGTGAGTCTATAGTGGACAGTGTGTGTAGATGGGAGCAGCAATGGAGAAATGTGTAAAGAATATGATAGATCAGGTGGGGGGTTAAAAACTGAATAAGCTTAGGGAGCACTGAGCACACAACACACAGATATAACAGACAGGCAGGGAGTAAATACATAGTGTTTAAACAATAATGAGCACTAGCACTGATATTTATCACTGATTTATATATATATTTTATTTTATCATTAATTAGTTATTTATGCTTAGTGTTTGTATTTATTCACCTGTGTTTCAGCACATTGTTACAGCTCTTATTACCCTTCTATCTGTTTATGTAAATCTTCCTCCCATTTAGATTGTAAGCTCTACAGGGCAGGGACCTCCAACCTCTTGTATCAGCCACAACCTGGCACTTAAAGCGTTGTATCCTTGTGATATTATCCTTGTGTTGTTTAATGCACTTTTCCCATGTCTGTATCATATTTGTGTGGGAAATGGAAATGGCAGTTTATGGTTTATGATGTATTAATCTATCATATGCTGACTATGCACTTACAGTGTTAAATGCTTTATATCTAACTAAATTGAGTGTTACTCCGAGGGGTGCAGTAATAGTGCCACCTAGTGGAGTTATGTATTAATAGAGAAGTAATATGATTCCTGTTGCTATAGCTGTGAGGCAGATTTCCCAGTCTATAAATAGAAGTGTTCAGGAAGTGGGAAGGGTCTTTAGTTCCATGCCCTGCTCCAGGCTGGTCTATAGTTCTAGGGCCTTCCACGGGGAGGGGGGGGGGGGGGGGGGGGGGGGGGTGAAACAACCCTGTAAAAAATAAAAAAAAGTTCCCCTTCTACCAGAAAAGGGTAGTGATCCAGGCAATTAAGCGGTATTGGGGAAGCCGTTTAAAAGGGGGATGCAGCAGTCTGAATCAATTGACACATCCTGGTACTCAGATGCTATTACCTGGTAGGAGTGAGACAAGCAGGGAATCTCTGTGCCTTGAGCAACTGGTAGTTGCAGTTTTAAATATACAGCAGAGTACTGATTGAGGAGAGAGCTGGAACTACTGACAGACAAGGTTACCAGGTAGTGAGGAAACTGCTGCACTGTGTGGGGCACTATGGTGGGGAAATATACTGCACTGTATGGGGCACTGTGGAGGGAAATATACTGCACTGTATGGGGCACTATGGAGGTAAACTGCTGCACTGTATGGGGCACTGTGATGGGTAAATCTGCTACACTGTTTGAGGCACTATGAGGGGAAACTGCTGCACTGTATGGGGCACTATGGGTTGAAACTGCTGCATTCTATAGGGAAACTGCTGCACTGTATGGGACACTATGGGTTGAAACTGCTGCACTGTATAGGGCACTATGAGGGAAACTGCTGCACTGTATGGGCCACTAAGGGGGGAAAATTTTGTACTGTATGAGGCACTATGGGAGTAAACTGCTGCACTGTATGGGACACTATGGGGGGAAACTGCTGCACATTATAGGACAGTGGAAAGTGGAAATGCTGGTTGGAGGCACATCTTGGCCACTTTGCCTTGAACACAATTTAACCTTGAACCAGCACTGGTAATAAGGTGTACAGTTTTACATTCAATACACATACAACACAAGCTAAATAATCATCTCATTCATCACACAACAAATGCAACCAGGTAGATGGAAAGCCTGCAGTGTGTATGCATATTTGGGCAGAACATGCTGGTAAGGGCACTTACATTTTACTTACTTACCTACATGAAATCCACCTGCCTCTGGGCTGACTAGTGTTCAATTTATAAGCCGGCTGCATGAAAGCTTGTACCCAGCAGCTATTGTTTATATCTGTCTAAACTGATGACTTTAGAGCAACATTTTCATTTCCTATGTGACCAGTTTAAAGACCATAATATGTCAGCCCTATATAGACCCTTAGTTAAGGTAAATACGTTTTTTTTTTTAATTACATAAACATTTTAATTTCTAAAAATAATTCAGGCTTAGTGTTAATTATATACAAAAGCCTTTCATCAACCTGTCACCATTCAACTAGCATTTTTATAACTGCAGTTAAATCACATAGTGTAGATTTATTAGCATACCAAAAGAGAATATTAAAACAAAAAATCTTTACTGCCAAGAGTTTGCCATATAACAATGTAGATAATCCTTTCAAAGATATAATAAATAATGGTCTGCCAAGCCAAATTGCAGAGTTAGCTTCAAGTCATCGACGGAAGTCACATTTTTCTAGAAGCCTCCTACCCTACTCGGTTTAATTCATTCTAAAATGAGCGCCATTTGTGGCCCTTTCATTGTTATAGAATTAATGTTTTACTGAACTGAATGTTGAAACCGTTCCTAAATGGCGTGAATAAAACTGCGGAGCCCTAAAATTTGAAGGCAAGTTCATTTTGATCCAATTAGAAATGGCCCTTTTGGGTCACTGTTTGTGAAGCGTTCTTATCTTAATACATTTGAGTTTTCTCAACTTGACATTATAAAGTAAAAGATACCTAAAGTTATATACTGTATACATATGTGTACGTATACAGTGTATACTGTATCTGTGTGTATAAGTAATAGTACTGTACTTGTCAATCACTCCTACTGGAGAGTTTTTGTCTACAATTTTCATGTCATTAACATTTAAAATTCCATGGTTTGGTTACCTCTGTTTTCACACAGCTTTATTGCCTTAAGTTCTGTGACAACAACTAAATGCACAATGTAATGATGAAGGGTAGGATTACTCTGAAGAACCCTGAAGGGTGGGGTTACCCTCCCAAAAAAAAAAAAAAACATTGTGCTTATTAGTTGAGATGTCTGCTTGTTGAACATGGTGCAATAAAAGTGAATTAGCACTTTAAACAACCCTCCCAACATTCTTTTTTTAGTCTCATGTGTGATTCTGGGTGTAGGTGCCCAGATGCATCGTGGACGTTTGCTGAGATAATCAAGTTTATTTTCTTAGCAGCATGAAGACATCATAGTGAATCAAAACCCTTTATTAACAAGTCAAATGGTCCAAAGTGTAACCAATTTTTCCTTTTAGTAAATATGCCTCTTTAAATGTATCAATATTCACTACTGGCTTTTTATTTACCTTTTTCACTGAAAGGTGATAGGAAATACACTCACCCATGAAAATATTCAATAACTCTTTAGATTATTAATAAAAGCAATTCTTTTCTAAAACTGTTCTAATAAATAACATGTTTACGTCTCCTTCAGATATAAATTTAGAAACACCATGTTTTAGTGTTGCCCCCTTTAACAGCTTTCTTAAAATAGACAATTTGCTGTCTGAGAACACGTTCCCCTATTTAATCATCCGGTCCCTTGGTTCTATAATAGATATCAAAGAAGCCTCAAACATTAAAAATAGTTATGTTCGGTATACGACTGTATAATCCTTCAGAGCAAAATACCATGAAGTTCTGTACTGTATTAACCTTGAAATAATCTATTCACGTTCAAACTTCTTTCTGAGTCACATTCTGTACTAATTAATCGTAGACTTTCACAAATCACCAACACTGTATAAAATGTCTTCCACTACTAATTTACAGTGCAGCCTTTATCATTACAGTTTTGTGAATCCTTTTCTGAGTAATGTTGTAATTCAGAGTGTTTAACAATTTGTATTAGAATTATAGAAAGATATATGTATTTCTTTTTGATCATTGGGAGTGCTAGCATAGAAATCCTTGACATTTTCTCAGTTGTACCTTTTTATATGTTATATATTATGGGGTTTACAATAAAATTCATGACCGATAGAGTATCTCCAAGCATCTATTAACCTCCATATGCAAAGTATGTATTCGCTAGTTGTGGTATGACCTTAAAAAGACCGTTCATGCTGGAAAACCCTCTAATGTAACTGAATTAGAACAATTCTGCAAAGATGAGTGGGCCAAAATTCCTCCAGAACGCCTGTAAAAGACTCATTACAAGTTATCGCAAACGCTTCTTTGCAGTTGTTGCCACTAAGAGTGGCCCAACCAGTTATTAGGTTTAGGGGGCAATCACTTTTTCACACAGGGCCATGATGGTTTGGATTTTTTTTCTCCTTTAATAATAAATACCTTCATTTACAAATTGCATTTTGTGTTTACTTGTGTTGTCCTTGACTATTGTTTAAATTGGTTTGATGTTCCGAAACACTTAAGTGTGACAAACATGCAAGAAAACAGGAAATGAGGAAGGGGGCAAACACTTTTTCACACCACTGTAGTTAGTCATTTGTTTTGTAATGCTTATTTTAGACTATTTAAGACTTTGGTTACTAAACCCAAAATATCCTTTACAATCTGATCCATAATCCAACAATAAATTACTGTACATCTAGGCGATTATTGACTAAAGTGTGAAATGTTGCCTATAGATGTGAATTTGCCAGCTAAAGACAGTTGCAATAGGTGTGACTGCGTGACGCAGTCATGTCTTTATAATGAGAATATGGTCTTAGTCGTGACTTTATTATGGGAAAATTGTCGCAAACGTAACTTTTAAAAAATTGTCACGACTTTACAATGAGTAAATTGTCACGGATTTGCTATGAAAATCCGCTGTTTGAGAATTCGCCAGTCGAATTCGCACCTTAGAGAATAACCCCCCTAATTACCCTTGAACTGGCATTCATAAAGGGGTCATCAGTACCAAATATGGAACATTTTTCATTTTGTGTGACATGGCAGTTTCTGATTAACACTACTTCTATCTTTCAAAGATGAAAACTATTTATTGCTTTTGCAAATAGCATTTCTAATGACTGATGGCAGACATCTATGATCTACACAGTCAATTTCAGTTTCACTGTACTCTGTTGAACTGCAGATAATACATAATTATGACTGGACTTAGGAAGATCAATAAAATGATAGTGGAAGCCTCCATAAAAGGGAAACTGTAAAGTTATATAAATATGATGTTTATTCTGGACTTATTTAGGACCACCCTTTCTGACTTCACATTTATGGGCAAAATTTATAAAGCTTGAGAAAGTCGATTTTGACCTTCTCGAGTTTTATCGATGTAAAAAATGGGCGCCTGATCGAAAAATATCAATTGATACTTTTCGATCGATTTTACCAATCAAAACTTTTTGGTCAAGTATTTCTAACAGATTTTTTTACGCGTAAGGGGGTGCCAATCTTTCTTTTGTTTTTACCTTTTTGTAACTGGATCCTGTTTTAACTAACATGGAATAAAACTTTTGATGTTTTTACTTGTGGGAGTGCTGGAACATCTATCTTTATCGTATTACAGAGGCAATTCATTCCAAGCACCCTATTACTTTACAAGCCTTCACTACAGAGAATCTTTTTGCTTACGATATTGGGATTGAGCAACCACAACCATTATTTTCATACTTTACATTTGTAGTATGGCTACTCATCAAAAAATCCATTTGAAAAACTTAATTGAAAAGTTTCAATTGGTAAAATCGATAGAAAAGTATTGATTAATATTTTTCAATCGGATACCCATTTTTGTATATCAATACAACTCAAGAAGGTCAAAAATGACTTTTTCGATCTTTATACATTTTGCCCTAATTGCTTTAGCTTCTATACGAACCTAATTCTACTGTGGTGTGTAATTTTTCATCCCAAATACAAAGTGGCTTTAACCTTATTTTGTTTAACCATCTATAATTAGAGTTTTTTTAGAACCTACATTGTCCTCCTGTAGAACTATGACTGAGCATCAGCTCATGCTGACTTTCTTTGTAACTTCACAGCAGCAACTGTCTTCATGATTCAGAAACGGATGGTATAAAGCCCTCCCACTAGCTGAGCAGGGCCATATATAACCAAGGTCAACTAGAAATTATAATTTGAAGTCAATACATTCTTAAATATTTTTTTCAATGGAATACAATTTCAACATAACCACTAAATTGAAAAATAGTACAATAAACCAATAGGAGATGCTATATCCTGAATACTTTGGTAAGAAGGAAAATACCTAAAATCCCCTTCACTATTAAAACACTTTGGGTCATCAACAGAGATACTTTGGGCCATCCCACAGTATCTCTGTTGTTCATATGTTAAATTCACACTGAAGTTAACCAGTTACTCACTGTAAGCTTTTATTTATTGAATGTAATCAAATCTATATTCTAATGCTTACACTACTCACTAAGATTGTGAAAGCCAGTGCGCATTTTTACAGTTGCAAGTAAATCAATTAAAAGTGAACAACCTTGAGCTATCTTAAACATGTCCCTCATATGTGTAGTTCTGTGACCTCTTGTCAGACATCTGCACCTTGAAATGATGGGGAAAAAATCATCTTATGCATGAATATTTATGGACTGGGAGCCTGTGGATGTGACAGAAAAAGAATTAGCATGCAATTACAAATCATTAAAAACTCTGAGGGTCATTTAAAGATCACAGTGTTCCTGCAATGGTAGAAAAAAAAGCTGTCATGGTGTATGAAAGGGACTGAAGTGAATGTTGCATTATCTTCTGTCATTAAATGCACGGAGCCTGAAATTACTGAGTATATATTAAATACATGAATGTTATAACTTTGTGTCCTTTAATTCTATTTATTAACTTGAATGGAATGAATTGTTACGCCAAATGTGAATAATACAGAACACATCAGATGATAGATGTAACTAATTAAAAAAAGGTAAAATTGATCTGTTTACTATTAAGGAACAATCTGGGTCTGTAATTAGTAATCAGGTGCACTCTATAAATTACATTGACTTAAAGTAATATTGACACTGTAAACTAGGGGTATTGTTAGATGCTGACCTTCA
This sequence comes from Pipa parva, assembly GCA_019650415.1. Lineage (NCBI taxonomy): Eukaryota > Metazoa > Chordata > Amphibia > Anura > Pipidae > Pipa > Pipa parva. Next base: position 16,862 of record WMED01005227.1, read on the forward strand.
ATGTTAGCCTATTTTATAAATATGGCTGCTGAAAATGCTGTGCAGGGCTTATAGAGAGCACTCAAACATAAAACCTCTGTAGATATGGGTGGTAAAGCCAGATCAGTGTTCCTCATTCTACAAGGAAAAAGATGAACAGCTCTAATAGTGTGTTTTCATAAAAAATGTCTTCTAAAAATTCAAATATTTAAAAAAAAAATCTAGCCTAAAAGTGTCAGTATCACTTTCAGCATTTGTGGAACAACTTTGTGGAATACGGCTTAACTAATTGTCTTTCATTGGAAATACAGTGTTTCTGTTTTATAGTTGTCCATTTGTAAAGGGGTGATCTGTCAATCTTATTCTTTTGAAACCAAACACTGTATTGAATCTACTTGCTGTAGGACTGATTGGCCAGAAATAAACAATTTTACTACGCATTAAGTCACAGGTGGGACATATTTCTGTAAGAGTGAATTCACCTTCTCAAGTGAACTTGTCATCCTATCAATTTGCCCACACTCTTAACAAAGTTAAATGTGCTTATTAACAAAACAGCGCATTGTTGTATTTATGGAGCAAATTGTTACGTAGTACTTTCTGAGCATAGAAAGGCAAATAGTAGCTGTGTCATAACATAGCAAATTTGTAGCTAAATGATGTCATCTCACATGGATCGGTTTCAAGGAGTCGATGTAACTATAACCATCCTTTCTACATTAATGACAACATACTGGGAATAAATATGAGTTAGCATAAGAAAGGGCACTGTAAGGGGCTAATTCACCATTGTACGTAGTGAGCTGCGAATCCTTCGGCTCACTTCGCACATGGTGTTATGCGCCCGCTGATGTCCTGCACGCGGACATCAGCGAGCGCCTTAAAGGGATTCCAGTCTCGGCGAGAACGCTCGAGTCTCCTTGCCAAGACTGAAATTCCTTTAATGCACCTGCACGCGGACATCAGCGGGCGCATAAGACCATGTGCGAAGTGAGCCGAAGGCTTCGCAGCTCGCTATGCACAATGGTGAATTAGCCCCTAAATATTTTGTTGTGTTCTGGTCACTGGTATTGATATTGAGGAAGAGTTGCATAGATTACAACAAATGTTTTTTTTACATTAATTTCAATGGCAGACAAGTCCTAGCTTGTGCTGGTACTTGGTCACCACAAGTGCTCAGCCTTGAGGAGAATTGTTGCAAATCCATGAATTTAAAGTACAACTCGCAGTTTTATAAATTGTCCCACAGACTGAGTGCATATTTTCTCTGGTTTTACCAATCAATTTGTAGCACAGTTTCCCAGTTACATTTCAAACAGTGATATACAGTAGTTGGTCATACAACATAAATTGTTAAACTGAGAGTGTGCATGCATAAAGGGACATTTGCATAAAAGCTGTAAAGATTTAGGATACGTATTATGCAATATATTACTAGAGAAATAAGCTTAATTAGATGGAGTTAATTCTCTGAATTATCACTCCTTTTATAGGTAAAATGTCAGTAACAAACTAGTTAAAAGCAAAATGCCTACTTATAAAATGAAGACATAAGAAAGCTCAGTAAATAGCAACAAACCATTAGCCTTGTGCAGAGAAAGAGAGGAATGTACCACTGGAGGAGGTCTACAAAATCTTCTCCTTAGAAAAAAAAAAGCAGTGGCCAGGAGTACCCAAAATGGGGTCTGTCACTGATCCAGGGACCCTCAAACCCCTGGGGAGGGGCAATATCCAAACTAAAACATGTATATTTACCTCTGTGTAGCCATGCCAAAGAACACCAATACCTTATGGCCTTTTTATCAGGAAAACAAAGATATTGCCATAGTCTATGTGTGATATTTTGCAATGTACTTATCAGCATAGCAGTTCTCATTCTTGCAAACACATACTTATAGACACTCATGGCAGAAATTATGGTCCCTATGTGCTTACCTCAGTAATTACAGTAAATGTGAATATTTTATAGAAACAAACATATTTTTCTTTAAGGTGCACCTGTCACCTGTCACCTAAAAGCTCTAATACTAATTTAGGTTCTACTAATGAAATAAGCATTTTTGTAAATATATATGTGTTTTTAAAAATGTATCTTTATACAGCATTTCTCCTCTAACCAGATCCCTGCTAGATCATGATTTAAGAGATCTGATTGGAGGAGCTATAATGTTAATTATCATTTAGCCCCGCCCACCCATCTCAGGAAAGAAAAGGCAGGCTGACAGGGAAGATGACAGAGAGAAATGCTGTATAAAGGTACATTTTTTAAATACATATATATTTACAAAATGTTTATTTCATTAGTAGAACATAAATTCGTATTAGTTTTGATATGACAGGTGCACTTTAAAGTGCACCCATCAGCATAAAATGGCATTGTTTAGTCTAGCATAGTATGCTAGACTAAACAACTTTGTCATTTGACCGCGCTTATCTCTAGGCTCGGGAGCTCAAAACATATGTGCTTTGACTCTCCCCAGCCAGTTATGCTGACAGCTTCCCCAGACAGTTACAGGGGAAGCTGTCAGCATTACTAGCTGGGGAGACTCAAAGAACATATGCTTTGAGCCTGCCCAGTTAAAAAAAAGTGGGGGGATGCACAGGGGATGCTTA